>JAQIXI010001723.1:0-12472 GCA_034700165.1 Galumnidae sp. Gr-Ori-00277 | reverse complement strand
AGAGAGAGAGAGAGAGAGAGAGAGAGAGAGAGAGAGAGAGAGAGAGAGCTCTAAAAAATATTAAGTTATACAAAGAATGTTAAGAAAGTATTTTTAACAAATGAGTCAAAAAACAATGAAATCATCAGAAAATTAGTTCAAAAATGAAAGATTCCACATTCAGACAATAATCGAGGACATCAGAAGATAATGTTTAGAATATTGGAAAAACAAATATCTAATACCTTGGTAATTGAAAGCAATGTTTTTAAATACAGTGTTTATATATAGTTTGATTGTATACTTTTATATTACATTTGAGGCAATGTTTTGGAAAAAATGTGAGTAAATATTCGATGAGTCGTAAGATTTTAACCGTGACTTTAGTCTCGACTTTTTGAAAATCGTCCAAAAATTGATGAACAGATCATTAAACTCTAAATGTTTGCCAATATTTTAGTGAAAATCCTTGACATTGATTTACGATTACATATTGAGATGAAAAAAGTTAACAAAATATTATCTAAAAAATCATAAATCGATTTAAAATTAAAAAAATAAAACGAATGGTTTCTAATTAACTTAAGATTTTAATTATGTTTCAAAAAACCAATTAATTTCTGCAGGAATTCATTTTTCATTTGAGAGGGGATATCATCCAAACTCTACTCCATTTTATAAGTGGTTAAGAAGTATTTAAATTCCAGATTTTCCACAAAAACTTAATAAAAATACTGTCAATCGATTAAATGGTTAAACAAAATAATATAATAGTTTTCGTTTTCTCAAAATAATAGTCTAAATAAACATTTGAGAAACAGTAATGTTTATTCTGTGCGCTATTTATTTAGTAGTATATAATATCATTGAGTTTAAGAATAATATTTACTACAAATTAGATTTCATTTTCTCTTTTCGATGGCTTTTATTTCAAAAAGATATGAAATTTGAGCCTAACTTTGGATATAAATTAATGAATACATTTTTGATTACAAAAAAGGTTTTAATCGATATTAAAAGCACTACAAAGGATTGATTGCACAGAAGTGTTATCTAAAACTCTTATATCTAAAAGTTTTTACAATATATGAATTGATATATTCATAGAATTACAGAAAAATCAATACTTGTCTGAAACACATATAAATAGAATAATTATAGCGAATAATACAGTCAGTGATGATCAGTATAATCAAGTGCTCGACATCACATCCATTGCTATCAATTCACTACTTAAAGCTCTTTATAAAACTCATCCGAAATGAACTCATTTGACGGCTCATCCTTTCATTCAATTAATTTACATTTAAGTAAATATTATACAATATTTGTCTCGTTTTTTATATAAATAATATTTCTCTCAAATATTGTCGACTAAATTATACTGATCTCTAACTGTAAAAATATTTCCAATATATCTATCGGTTGTTGTCTTAATAGACATGTCTTCACATCGAAAAGAAAATATTGAATTAAATAAATAAAGGATTAAAAGAGTCGTAAAATAAACTAATAGTTATATTAATAATAATAAATACATTTCAGAATAATTCAAAAACTATTTCTTTTTGATTTAGTTTTCAGAGAATAAGTTAAATATTTATCAAAACTGAGAAAATCCAAAAGCCTTTAGTCAACGTTTATTAGAAACAAATCATTTGAAGCGGAACTCAGAATAAGAACTCGTTTTCATTTGACTTTCAAATGTGTTTTGAAGACGTTTTATGGGCCAAAAGAAATTATTTCCTATCGATTGACTTAAGTTTACATACATTTCGATCAATAAATAATAATTACAACAAAAATCCATTTAATTCTTAAATATGTTTTGATATAAAAATTTTGAGTTTTAATTCATTTTTTTACTTTTGATTTCGAAGCCTTTCAGTCGTTTTTTTTTTGATAACCAAAAGAAAAAACAATATTTTCTATTCAAAGGTTAGACAAACAAAAGATGTTTTCATTTTTGAATAAAAGTATTTAAGCATAAAGTCTTCAATTATTTATTTTAAATACTCTTTGAATAAATTCTCTAAATTTCTGTTCAAAAAAATTAGGAACTTTTCGACTAAAGGCTGAGAACTTATTTTTCAAAATAAAACTAAAATTCTTTTTTCCCAAAAAATGTGACAAAAAGGGCTTTGGATGCACTCATTGAGAGGGACTGATTCACCATATGTTCAGTCATTCATACAATAAAGAGATATGAATATTAACTGATAAGTTAGGGTTTGATCGCATCTAATTCGACAATTGGTTTACCGGTTAAGTGCATAGAAAAGCAAAAACACAAAATCAGAGCATTGATTGCTCTTAACGTAAATTGAAGTTAAATTGCATTCAATTTGTCTGTAATTGATGTGCCGTTGAATTCTTTTTCAATAATTATAATCATCTCTAGTTTTACCCGCATATCAATTGGCCACATATGACATGTGTAGGGGAGTCAGCATCAACTCGAATGCCGCGCCCTTTAGATTAGCGCCTCTTAGGTTGGCCTCATGTAAATCAGAACCCGACAAATCACAGTTTTCTGTCAACAAATTCAAACCATTTACAGAAAGTTAACATAAATGGAAGTATACCTAAATCAGCGCCGGCCAATACCGCTCCTCTAAGATCACAGTTTTGCAAATTGGCGTTTTTGAGAGTGGCCACCCTTTACCACAATCACATAATTAATATGTCTTCAATTTGATAAAAAATAGGATATTTACCTCAAGTTAACGCCAGACATTTGACTTCCCTCTAAGTTTGCTCCCTTCAAATTAACGCCTTCCATATTAGTCCTATTCCCGTGCGGTTCCTCCATATTTGTGCCTAAAATCAAATACAATTGTCATTAATTTTGTAAAATAAATTTCGATTGAGAGACGACTTACCCCTAAGATTACAGTTTTCGAGATTAGCGCAAACCATTTTACAACCAAAAAGAGTCGCCCCTTCGATATTACTCGAAGAGAGGTCTGCTCTCTCTAAACAACAATAACTCAAATTCGCCCCCTTTTTAAAGATTAAATCAATTTAAAGGTTCTTTGCTATCATTGGTAATACCTGAAGTCTGGCCCCTTTGAGATTCGCGTATTTGAAATTAATATAACTTAAATCAAGTCTCGACAGATCAGCACCGGCTAAGTTCACGCCCTGAAACCGAAGCTCTGATGTGGTCGCAGTTTTAACGATTGCATTTATGACATCTCTTCGCGTCAGTGGCGCTGTTGTTGAGTCCGGTATCTCTTCGATAATCATTGCCTCCAATTCAGGAATCAAAGAAGTGATGCCATAAAATTTTGCCTCTTCTAACACTCCCTGAGGATTGACATTCCGGTCTACAATGAGCTGTCCGTGTCTTAGATAACCAAGAATTGGCTCAAAGTATTCGGGACTTCTATCTATAAGAAAGGCTCCATTTTTATCTTTAGGCGACGGAAGAATCATTGAGTTGTCGTATTCGTTGGCAAACATCCTTGCTAACATCGAGTTCGGCTCTTTTGCAACTAAAGTGCTTCGAGTCGTTGAGAATATCTTTCCGCCGATATTTAGAAGAATCCATTCGTTGGCCGAATGAGTGGTTAATAGATCCCTATTCAAAGAGGGGTTAAGTAATACTCAAAACACTTTTCATGAAATGATTAAAATTATTCATTACTTTATGGCTCCTTCTTTGACACAATTGTCGTCAGTTTTAACGAATGGTTCGCCTTCTGAGACATAGAGAATGTCGTCGTCTTTAATAAGTTTAATATCATCTATTTCTCCGCCATCTTTGGTGTAAAGACGTTTTGACTGAATACCGAACTTCAGTGAAGATGCGGTCAACAGCTCTTCCAAAGAATGGGTCACCAAAAGGACCTAAAATTAATTGCAAATCAAGAATTAGAGCATATATTGAAGGAAATGTCAAAAATATGAATACTTTGCCGTCGACTTGAGTTCCGTTAAGAAATATAACGACTCTTTTCATTTTGATTTACATTTATTTCACTTTATTTTAATTTAAAATAAATTAAATGATCGGTAAATGTCTTAATGAAGATGTGATTCAATTAATAAATAATAAATAAATTAAAAACAATATAAAAGTGATGACAAAAAACTAAATAATTGAACGAAAACTGAATAACAATTTATGTCTCAACTATTGACTCAAAATTAGGTCAAACTCTCGACTGACTATCGATTGACTGCTCGATAGACACCAAATGTAAACATTGGCTTCACTTCCATTAGTGCTGACATCTCTTGAAGAAGATTTTTCTCAATATTTTAATCAATAATTTTTTATCAGATTAACAGTCATATGATATTGGGATCAATATTTGTGGCGAATTTGGTCATCACTTACTTTCGATACAATATGGAAGACATGTCCACTACTGGACTCACCAATCAGTTGGGAAAACATGCATTTATGAACCACTTGTCATGACTTTACTTCGATGTCGACAAATGTTTGATTTCTTTTTCGGCAAAAAATGAGATTAAAGAAGAGATCGTTAGGACTGCAATTGTCTTAAGAGATGGTCATATTTTTTTAGATACATTTTAATCAAGAATTGGATTTAATCCGTAGAATCTCATCAATTGATGTCAAACTCTTTTGATGGCATTCACTGACCAATCGGTTGGACCCAATCCACTACTCTTTCGATCTGTTATCTCTAAAAGTGGTCTCTTTATGACCTCTGACTTTATGGCGTCACTCAATCACTAAAAGAATCACAAAATGGATTCAAAAAAATTTAAGAAAATGATTGTCGTCTGATTCTAATGTAAGTTTTATTCAAATTAATTTAATGACCAAAAAGTACTGAATTAATGCTTTTGTTCTTTGATTTGTTTTAGATCAACATTTAATGGTTTGTCTGACATTCACTTAGAATCAGATTTAGTGATAAATGTGTGGAATCAGGAGGAAAATCAGAGAATCACTTTAACTAATTATAATATGTTTTATTGAATTTGATTATCTCTTGGATAAGAAGGAAAGGTATCGCACTTTTGACAACTTTTGACGACTTTCCTCAAAGTAAAGATAATTCATTAAAAAAAATCCCTTAATTTTGATATGAAAAGGAAGTGGACCGCCATTTTGTAGTATGAGCAAGCAACAATTTTCAAGTTTTAATATAAAGCCTTTTAGCCATCAATTAAATGAATGACAAACTTTAAAACTTAGATCGAAGGGAAACCGAAGGCTCTTTCCTTATGAAGTCAAGAAGTCATCAAATTTTGAAAACATTTCATTCATCGAAAAAGTCATTAATTTTTTCTTTTATTTTATTTATTTTTTTAGTAAATATTATTTATATATAATTAATATTAATATTGATATTAAGGTCACTATTTGTCAAAATACTTAAGTCTTAAATTAATGCCTTAAGTCTTGTCTACAATACTAATCATGTGAAGATTCTTATCGATCTAGGTAAAAATATCTTACAAATATTTAAGTAATGGCGGACCTAGGTAATGATCGAGTTTGAAAATCCTAAAATAAAACTTGTTTTGAGATTTATTTTTTTGAAAATAATTTTTTCTAATAATTTAAACGACTCTTTCTCTCATTTTATAATACATTTAAACTATGATTTTATGTAACTTTCAATTTTTCATACAATTATTTAAAGATGTTTTTTATCTAGGTAAAATATCCACTCTATAATGGGTGATTCCAAATACCCATTTCCTTTCAAATAATAAGTTATTAAAGCCTAGAGTTATAATAAATATTTTTTATTAATTTTATTAAATATGTTTATCTAATATAAAGATTATGTTTGAAATGACTGTTGACTTAATTGTATATTAAATTAATTTGAAAACTGAATTAAAAAAAATATAATTTCAATAAAACGCAATATTTTTAAATAATTGCTCCGAAAAAAAACTAAATTTGATTCACTAATTAAACGATAAGTTATTCAATGATCCTTTAATTTGATTTGATTTAATCGAGTCATTAATGTTCTGAACAAATTATTTCGGGTGATTTTACTTGATTTCCATCGATTAGTGATTAATTGAGATAAAACCAGAAAAACTTTGTGGTCACGAAAATTACGAAATCATTTAAATTAGTTTTAATTAACTCAAAAACTCAAATCATTTAATTCCAACGATTACTTCATAAAAGAGAAAGAATACAAAACTACACGACTTATATCAAGCCTCTCAAGAGAACTAACCATGCTCAATTTACTTCTCTTTTCAAATGTTCTTTTAATTTTCAAAAGTTATTTAAAATCATTTGAACATAAAATAAAGTAATTTGAGGCAAATCTCTTAATTTAGTGCAATTTAGTAAAAAGTAATGCTTTTTATATATAGAAAAAGTTATAAAATGATAAACTCATCGGAATAGTTGGTGAGAGAAATTAGCGAAGCGTTTAAATCTTGCACATCATTCAACTTAATTTATGAGTTTTTAATTCAGATAACATTTCATTTAAACTAATAGTAAGAGAATTACTTCATTTATTATAAGAGGGGAAAAACTGACAAATATTTCTCCTAATGATATCATTAATACATTGGGAATCGATAGAACCCCCGTTGAGTTTCCTGTGCTATAGAGAGAGGAAAAGAGGACCAAAACTGTGTCTCAGTTGTTGTTCTCATCGAATATCCTGTGAATATGTTTTGACTGGAATGAAATAAATTGATGCAAACATTTGGAGATAAATCGTTCAATAAATTCAAAGCGATTTTAAAATTTGCACTCAATTTCTTTAGTATTGATTTGACTGATCATTTTACCTTGATCATTGAGTCATCGATTTCAATGAGTAATTTTCAATTTAATTTTACAATAATTACCTGAAAACAAGTATTACTTCTAATTATAGATTAGGCGAATGGCAATCAAATGTGTAATTATTGACCAAAATTGCTGTTATTATAAAATCATTTCGATTGCAATTCAGATAATTTTTGTTTTAACGTTTAAATTACAATATAAGGGGTCAGAGATTATCAACAAAAAACAATTTTTCAGACAATTCTGATCTAATTTGAAGAATTGCCTAAAAAGTAGCCGAATATCAGATCAAAACTATTAAAACTCTTTTAATGATTGTGAGAGAACTGATTCTTATTTTAAGCTCAAATCACTTCTAATTTAATTCTTGAAAGAAATATAAACTCAATTATCACTGAAACTCACATTAAAGTTAACATTTGGGCCTCTTTTTTACTTAAAGCCATTAACCAAATCTACAAATTTATTGATTGCTTGCAAACAAACAAACAAAATGATATCAAAATTAGAACTTGACTTAACTTAACTCGATTATTTTAATTAATTAATTATATTAGCAATAATATTTGTTTTCAATCTTCTCCGGCAACATTCAAACAATTATCTTTTCAATTGGTTTTGAGGCAACACATTATGAAAAGTCAAATATGAAAAATAATTAATTACTACCAAAAAAAAAAAGGTTTTATTTAATGACAATCAAAGGAGTCGTTTAAAAATTAGTTTATTATAAGTATTAATATAAGTGGCTTTAAATTTAATATCTGATAATTTTCTCTCAGATAGTTTTCCTGTAATGAATAATTCATGACTGGAGACCATATAATAAATTTTTTTATAAATAATATTTTAATAATAATACATTTTATAACTCATCTTTCAAAAACTAGAATCAAAAAATAAGTTTTAAATTAATTGGTAGTAATAACTAAGAGCTAAGATTGAATCGCAAATAACTTTATTTTGACGCAATTTTTTTGTTAATTAATTTAAGTTTTTTTATTCTCAATTTTCTTGATTTTTATGCGCTTTTCATGAATATGAAAAAACAACGGTCAGGATATCTGACTAAACGATATATACTATCATTTAATGAGTTGTGAAATAAATTAACAAATTCTTTACTATAAAAGAGCTAATGATTGATAAGAGTTTTAACTTTAATAGTCTTTTTAAGTAAAAAAACAGTCGATTTTTTTTGTTAATTTCATTATTTAAAGTTTTTTGATTGATTTGATTGTAAGCCATTAATGTTATTAATTGTGATTTGAGGTCAACTAATAGTTTGTTTCATTGCTATTTAGGATAAGTCTTTGGAAGCGGTACTCATTCAATAAATTTAAGCCTATTTTGACACAGAATAGCAAACAAATAACTGATAGGTTTTGGTGTTTAGGTCAGTCAGTTTTGAGACACTCAATTGAAAGTGATTATTACATGCGTTCAATCTGTTTGCAGGGGTCAGTCCTCACTTAGAATTGTCTCTAAAGTCATACCAAAGAAAAAGTCAGAGAAAAAGTAAAAATATGAGAATCAGAGCTCAAAACCATATTTTAGCATTAATTGAGTTTTTTCTTTTGACTTCGAGTCTCACCGAATGTGCAAAACGTATGTCTTGTGATTAAAATTATTTTTATTCATATTTTTGTTAATATATTTATGGAATCAGTGAACAGAGATTACCCGTGCGGTCGCTCACAGACAAGAAATGCTAGGATTGTCGGTGGAGATAATGCTTATCCAGGAGAGTTTCCATGGATGGTATGTATACTTAGTCATGACTGGATTACTTCCAGTCATTTGTCTCATAAATTATATTCAAAAAAAATGTTTTTTTTTGTCAAAAATTATATTTAAAGAAAGTTTTATTATAAAGAATAAGAGATTAAACCCATAATTACTTTTATGTAATTTTGTGTACTTATAGTGTTTTAAGAAATGGTTTTATAGACTTATTTTTAAATGAATGCAATCGAAAGACTAAAGGTTTCACTGATTTGAAAGTTTGAATAAATACTAAATGAACTTATTATCAAAAAATATAATCAAAATTTTAGAAAAATTGATTTGAAAACAGGATATGTATATTTAAAAATGTGTAAAAGAGTCGGGTCATTGATAAAGCCATTAATGTGCAGATTAAGGGCAATAACTCTACAATAAAAGCAGTTAAGGGACAGAATCTTGTGTTCAATAGTGAAAAGACGATCCAAATATTAAATGAAATTTAATTTGAGTCGAGTCCTGCTGTGACTTCAAATAGAAATTTTATTCATATCTTATTTTTTGTTAATTTTTGTCATTTTTCGCATTTAAAAAGAGACGCAAGACTTGTATGTCTGAAGTCGAAAGCAAACCAAAGAAAAAATGTTTTTGAGTTTATTTTATCGGTAAAAATATTGGAGTCTTTAAAAGGCATTGAAATAAGAATAACGATTAGAATTTTAATTATACAGAAGTAATGCTCGACATTAAACTTTTTATTTGTTAAATATCGAGCAAATTCTCTTAACTTCTTTTTTTTTCATTTGCTTTTCTTTTCAAAATATTTTCTTTGAAAACTTGTTCGCATTTATTATTTAAAATATAAAATCATTTTATTTATAAATCTATTGAAAAGGTATCCCTTTTGATGAACGAAATGGATTCAGAATCGCATTATTGCGGAGGAATACTTATCGCCGATCAGTGGGTCTTATCTGCGGCTCATTGTGTTGAAGACTACATTCCCGACAACTTCGTAGTCCGTTTGGGCGCACATTCCATACAAACTCAGTTTGAAGCGAATGCCGTCGATATTCCAGTTGAGTCAATCGTCATTCATAGGGACTACTCCCGGCCCCGACCTTTCGATAACGATATCGCACTCTTGAAGTGAGTTTTCAATCATTTAATGATTTAATGATTAAATCATAAGTGATTTAAAGATATATAAAAATCGGAGATTTAAAGAATCATTTGATTTGATATCTAATTAATAGATTGAAACGAAGGGTCAAATTCACAGATTATATAATACCGATATGTCTGCCAAAAGCTGACGATCCCCGCAATGGAGACCTTCGTTCAACACTTCCAAACAAATATGATTTCATGTCTTTTGATGGAATTCATACTATGGGAACAGTGGTGGGATGGGGTTGGCTTAGAGATAGTCATCAAAATCAGGGTATAAAATGTTTACTTAAATTATTAGTTTAAACCGACATTTATTAATAGTCGACTCATTTTGCAATAAATTATTTGTTTGTATTCAGAGCCGAAATTGGGTGATATTCTCCAAAAAGTAAAACTGGCTATTCTTTCAAACAAAGAGTGTCAGCATTGGTATAGATCTCGAGGCAGACCTCTTACTGTGAGCCGGACTCAGTTCTGCGCCGGATTTATCGATGGAGGAAAAGATTCCTGTAGAGTGAGTCCGACTTTTGACAAAAACTAAATGAATTATTAGTGAAAATTCATATATTGACCCAAAGGGTGATTCCGGTGGTCCTCTTATTGTCAAGGATTCCTCGACAAATGCCTATCATTTGATCGGAATCGTCAGCGCAGGCATTGGTTCGACATTTTCTTTGAGAATAATTTTAAACATATTATTTATCTTTAAAAAAGGTTGTGCTTTGCCTAAACTGCCCGGTCTTTACACTCGAGTCGACGCTTATATCGATTGGATTAATAAACACTTAAACGTTTCATAAAATAAAAAATAAAATATTAATTAATTACTCAATTAATGATCGATTTTATTCCAAAATGTTTAGTCGAAATTGAATTTCAGTTGTTTTGCAATTAATCATCACTCGATTAATGCAAACCATTTATTTTCGGTCAAAAAAGTTACTCTTTTTCAAAGTTAATTGTGAGGTGAGGTCGGCAACAGTTCGGCCCCTTTCAAACAACAGAAGCCTTAAATTGGCCCCTTTTTTAGCCGCTAATTGTAATACATTATAATCAATACTTAATTCATTATTCAAATTGAAGAGTAGGCATACCTGAGGTCTAGTCTTGAGTTTGGCGTTACTGAAGATAATATAGAGTATAATAAAAATAGAATAAGAATAAGGGATAAGTTAGCACTGACTTTATTGACGCCCTGAACCTCAGTTCAACTAAATATGCAGTTTTTACAGTGTTTATACCCTTTAGAGTGTTTACAATCACATTAATCACATCAGAGTTTGGCTAACAATGCATTTAATAGAGTCGAGTATCTCTTCTTTGATCAACACTCAAATTCCGGGATCTAAACAACCGATTCTATTGGACTTCACGTCTTTGGAGATTCCCTGAGGGATGACATTATGCGGACACAATGAGCTTTCCTTTTATCCACTTATTAATTAAAAAATGAATTAATTTAGCAAGGTTAGTGTAGTTAACGATCTAACGATAGACATTAAACTTAATATTTATTAAAAATCGAGTAAATCTCAGAATTTTATTGACTGATATATTTTAAAGATTATTTGAATTTCCAATTAAATGAGAGTTGAGGTATGCCTCAGGACAGGACCTTTTTTCTACTTATATTCCAGAATTGCAAATCACTGTTTGATTGTAAAGATTTCAAATTAAACCATAAGAAGGGGTCAATTGATTTAATTTTTTTATATCAACGATCAAAGATATTTTTATTATTCCTTATACTACCCTGGCTCCTCCATTATAATTGGAAAATTTTAGTGCCCGTTTTTAGTACGGAGGAGCTAAAACATGCCTGATTCAAATTACATACCTGCAAAATTGGCGAACAATGACCCTCGCATTCAATGATTATTATCCATAAAATATTTTGATGTCAACTCATATACACTTATAAAAGTATAGACTCGTGCAAATAGGCGGAGGTGAGAGAGAGGGGGTGTGATTAGTGAATCAATGCTCGCTCTTATGTGAGCGCTAAGCGATTTCTTTGAAGTATAAGAATGTGTGTCATTCTATCGAAGAATACCATAAAAGTAAATGCTTTGTAATTTTTTGTGAAAATCTGATCCGACGATAACCACAGAATAGAGACCCAAACATTAAAATGTCATTAACGCTGACTTTTGGTGCAAAGCTAAAGGTGTCTGTTATTTAGGGAAGAGAAAGAAGGGAGAGAAGAGAAGAGAAGAGAAGAGGCGAGAGAGAGAGAGAGAGAGAGAGAGAGAGAGAGAGAGAGAGAGAGAGAGAGAGAGATGCTTTTGATGGTTTATTATATGTTGGAGTCAATAATCTATATATAGAGAGTCAGATTATTGGAGAAAAGTACCTAAAATGAAACTTAAGTCTTATCCCTATGGAAGAGAACCACGAATTTGAAACACGTTTTTCAATATAATTCAATATATGTAAAACAAATGACTGCTCGTTATGCGGAACAATGAGTAATAAAGAATTTATTAAATGTCTAATAAGTCGTTATAAACAATCAAATTGTAATAAAAGTAATAGAAATGATTTTCGATAAATAAATTTAAACTATATTTTTATCAATGATTTACTCCAGTTTTTAAAAAATATAAACACTTCTATTCACTCGAATACAGTTTATGTCAGATATATGAGTTCCCAATATAACTAGATACAATTTATGTACTGTCCTAATGTTCTTAAAGTAAATATCCAATATAACCAGACCATTTTAAGAGAATCGAAGATCTGGTTATATTGGAACTAAACTGTATTTGAATTGGATTTAATGAATTCTTAAAGCATTGAAAAACTGTTTCTAATGTTATTAAATGATTCGGA
>JAQIXI010001722.1:0-12474 GCA_034700165.1 Galumnidae sp. Gr-Ori-00277 | reverse complement strand
ATTTAGATTCAGCTTGTTCTAAAGAATTTAACCATAGTTTTCATTTCATCAAATTCCATGAGCTCATTCGGGATATTGCCATGTTAGTCTTCTCTTACTCTTGAATTAAATCATTTCAATTGATATAATTGACAGGAGAAGACCCGTGCAGAGCCGGTCGCACTCAATGTGGACAACATAGTAGTTGTGTTGTCGAAGGATTGAACTTCAAATGCGTTTGTGATCGCGGATATGAAAACGATTACAGAGAAGAGGCTCTCGAAACACAAAACGCCTTAAATGTTGGCCATTGTGTCGGTCCGTCTTTTCTCAATGAATCCGTTGAATGAATCAAATTCTTTATAATAAATATTTTTAGATATAAATGAATGTTCGTCCGCCCGTTCCAATTGTCATGAATTTGCTACTTGCACAAATATTCCTGGATCTTATACTTGTCGTTGTAATCCCGGTTATTCAGGAAATGGATACGAGTGTCGAAGTATTCTTTTTGAGGTTTTGTTTAAATTTAAAGTTTTTTCTTTTAGAGGAACTTCTTTGTGAAGATATGAGGTGTGACCCAAATGCTGAGTGCATTCATTTGGAACGAAGGAAACCTGAGTGCAAATGCAGAGGTAATACACTTAACCATTAAATCTTTAAATCACTTTTGATAAAAAGCGGGATTCGTCGGCGACGGAAGGGTTTGTTCGCGCGATACTTCTCGTTGGGAACAGACTTCGAATTCCGAAATAGAAGACTGTCGAACATATCAATTGTGTGATATAAACGCTGAGTGTAGGGCTAACCCTCTGACACAACGCCATCAGTGCTTTTGCAAACCAGGATATCGGGGGGACGGCATTGTCTGCATTGAAGAGTCTGAGTCTTGTGAACTATTAGACAATTGCGGTACAAATGCTGAGTGTATTTCAGACGCTGAGAGTAATAACGCCTATTACTGTGCCTGCAATCCAGGGTTAGCACAGAATATAATTATTTTCATTTAATTTGAATTTGTTTAGATATGTCGGCGACGGATATAATTGTTTCGCACAAATCAATGGCCAGAGTTGTAATCAAGTGAATAATTGTCACCAAAATGCTCAATGCATTTACGAACCGACTACTACTCAATACCTGTGCAGATGTAATGAAGGCTTTATTGGAGACGGCTATCAATGTAAACAATCTTCTGGTGAAGTGACCTGCGATCAACAGCCGAATGTCTGTTCGCCAAACGCTGACTGTGTTTTAGATCCTTTGGGACAAAAGAATATCTGTTTGTGCCGTAAAGGGTTCAGAGGGGACGGCACTATGTGTTATCCCACAGGTATATGACTTCCAAATAATCTTTAATTGAAATTAAAAATATTAGATGAATGTGACCGACAGCCCGACTCTTGTCATTCTGATGGACGTTGTCTTCACAACAGAGTTACCAATAAATATGAGTGTCGTTGCAATGAAGGTATGACCTGTTCTTCTCATTCATAAAATATTAATTGAAATTTAGGATATTCTGGAGACGGAAAGCATTGTGTGTCGAACGAAAAGGCGAGCTGTGATTTATATAATAATTGTCACCCAAACGCTACCTGTGCTTTCGATTTGAATATTCAAAAGTATAGCTGTCAGTGCAATAAAGGTTAGCAAAAGTTAATCCAAAAACTTCTCAATTTCTCAAACTTTTTATAAAAAGGATTTATAGGCGACGGAAAAACGTGTCGACAGAATATGCTGTCCTGTAATATAATAAACAATTGTGACATAAGAGCCGAATGCAAATATAATTTCGATGCTCAGGGATATCGTTGTCAGTGTAACGAAGGTTCTGTCCATTATTTATTTGTTGGAAAGCTTTTCACTTATTTTCTAATTTCTCTAATAATTTAAAGGATTTATCGGCGATGGAATCAATTGTCGACCTCTCAGGACGTGTAGAGAAGAGCCGTCGATTTGCGACCGAAACGCTGACTGTCAATATGTGGAACAACTTTTGACTCATGTCTGTCACTGCAGATACGGTTTTATTGGTGATGGCTATCACTGTAGTCCAGCGCCGCGACACGACGGCGATTACCTACTTTTTACTCAAGGAATGTCTTTATTGCGAATACCTCTTCAGCCAACAAAAGAAGATAAGGGAAAACTACTGCTCACAAAACCGCATTCTATTCCGGCCGGTTTGGATGTCGACTGTTTAAATGGAGTGGTATATTGGAGTGATGTGGCGCACGGGGCCATTCACAGGGCTTTATACAATGGATCAGCCCTTCAGACTGTGATTGAAGGGGTTCTTCGTTCCCCAGAAGGGGTTGCAGTTGATTGGGTCAGTCGTAATATTTATTGGACGGATTCGCTTAAGGATACCATAGAAGTCTCAAAATTGGACGGAAAAATGCATAAAACTTTAATTTATGAGGGATTGGGTGATCCCCGCGGTATAGTCGTCCATCCGGGAAGGTTTAAGACAAATTTGTGTCGTATAATCTATTAATTAATTTTTCGATTTAGTGGTAAAATGTACTGGACAGACTGGAAAAGAGAGGGACCAAAGATAGAAGTGGCAAATCTTGACGGCACCGAAAGAACAGTTTTAGTGACCACTAATTTGGGTTTACCTAATAATTTGGCCATTGATTACGATCGAAATGACTTGTGTTGGACCGACGCTGGACTTCATAAAATTGAATGCATTGATTTGTATAGCAATAGTCGTCGTACAGTTCACACACCAACCGGTTTGTACCACATTTACAACGAATTAAATTAAATTATATATATTTAAAGCCTATCCTTTCGACCTGACTATTGCCGGAAATTCTATTTATTGGACGGATTGGGAGATGTAATGATTGCAATCATTTTTACAAACTTTTCATTTTATACTCAATTTTTCAGAAAATTTATTCAGAAAATCGATAGAAACGGTGGAATTCCTGATCCTCTGGAGTTGCCTTTAGGTGGAAATGGAAAGGTATATTCAATAGTGACAGTCCCGCGACACTGTCCCAGAATCACTAATGCTTGTTCTACAAACAACGGCGGGTGTCGGCATTTATGTCTTCCTAATGGAAGAGGTCGGACGTGTATGTGTCCCGACGACGACGACGAGAACTCCTGTAGTAATCAAATAATTCCACAATAATTATAGTTTACATTAAAATTAATTCAGTATTTGTTTTCTAAAAATTTTTGAATTATAGAATAAAATGACATTTAATGTAAACTTTAATTTAAACTGATGTTTAAAAAAACTATTTAATTGCGAACCGAAATTAACTAAACTTTTTATTTATAAAATAACTAAATATTTAGAGAATATTATTTGTATTTTAAGGTATTTTTAATTAACTTTCAGATAAATAAAAATTTTATTAAATTAAATAAATTTATTGATTTTATTGGAAAGTTACTGGAAATTTTCTCAACTTTCAGTGTCTTAGGAATTTTCCGTTAATTTATTTATTTCAATGGCGGACGTGACAAATACTAGTGGTCTACGTGCTCTGTTTGACCTCCGATTCGACCTTGAACAATTTCTCAAAAAATGGAACCAAAAATGAAAATTTCAAAAGTCCTTATCTCTATTTGAAACTCAGCCAATGAGTCATAATTTATGTAATCATTATGTAATCGAAACAAAACCATGTTTTAGGAAATTTCCATAAAATTCCTTTAAATATTTTAATAGAAAATTACTGACCATTAGTTGAGCGGAATTTTCTCAACTTTTAGTATTTAGAAAATGTCCGTAAATTTCTTTATTGGTTTTAATTGAAGATTACTGACCATTAGTTGTGCGGAATTTTCTCAACTTTTAGTGTTTAGAAAATTTCCGTAAATTTATTGGTTTAAGTGGAAAATCTTTTAATAATTGATTATAATTTGAACAAAAGTTTTATTTGAATTTTATTTAAATTAAACTAAAAGTGAATTAAAGTTTTAAATTTAGAAAATGTCTAAACTTTTGATATTTTTTTAGAATTTTACACAAAAAAAATAAATAAGAGTTGAATAATATATTTATTGGGATTCGATTCTAATAACAAATATTACAAATAATTACAATTATTTGGAAAAAAAACTTTAAAAAGTAATTCATTAGAATTATTAGCGATATATTGAGGTTTAAAAGATTCTTAGATTTGAGGGCCATTTGAGGGCCAGTTATGAATGAATGCCATTTCAAACAGATTTTGTGCTGAAAAACATAATTTTAAAATTGTTTATATAATTGACTAAAACGAAGAGAAAATCAATGTCTAAAGGAATGGAAACTCATTTCGAATATTTCAGGAGTGAGCCATTGGTCCGTAAAAAATAATTTCAGGGATTTGTCCGCCCTGTACTCCTGTGCCATTAGTACTGTCAGAACTACACTGAAACTGAAAAGTTATGTTTCCATTGATTGTTACTTCTGTGAGTCCGTCCTGACCAAAGTAACTGAGTTCCTGACCATCCAGTATAGCAGATGCAGTATAAAAGGTGTCGGCTTCGATCTGAATCGGGTGTTCAAAGTATACGTTAAATGTATTACTGGATCCGTCGGAAAAGAATTTTGTGTGATTTTCGGCCAATATTTTTCCCATTCGTTTTAATTCAATCTTCACTTTATAATCTGCGGCGCCATTCGATGATCCGTAGAGACCGAATCCGACCACAAATATTCGCTTATCAACACTGAATTGAATTGAATCACATCTTCCTCTATACCTCCATTGATTGCTTCTATAAGCAGAAGATTGGAAGCGGTGACAGATCTGAACTTTGAGACCTAATCGAGGTTTAGTTGGAAATTGGAGTATTGGTTTAACGGCTGCCGTATAATTGAGGAAAATATCTGTCGTTTCTGTAATAAATAATCGAAATGATTAGCAATTATTCTATTGTTTGATGAATACCCTGAAGAGTTAAAAGTCCACTCTGCGCCGGTCCGTTTGCAAAATCTTCTAAACTCATCGCTGGAATCCGTACTAAAAAGAGAGCATTTCCTAAGACTTTCCTTTGATTATCAGCAGTTATTTCCAGATCTCTTCGCTGACACTCGGCATTAGCCCAAAGAAGTGACGCATAAAATATAGATAACTATAAAAACAAAAATAAGTTTAAAATATTTTAATGAAACTAATTTCAAACCTCTTTGGCATTAAGTGTTTCCCGGGAAAGAATAGATTCAAGAGTTTGGAAATCAATCTCAACGAAACCATCAGAAGCGAGTGCGAGCTCTGCCTGTGCGTCAATCACTTCCCAACATCTTTGCATCAGATCTGGTTCTTCAAATAATAGACTTTGACTCAAAAGAATACACGCATTTCTAGCGGTAAGACTGGTCTCTAAGTATGAGACACAGGCGCGCGCCAAATGTGGTACCAAATACTTCTTTGCCGCGTATAGAGAGGCCAACACATTATCCGCTTCAAGACATATGTCATCACAATATAGGTATCTAATAAAAGATCACAAAATAAAATCGTTATTTTGTAAGCTTTGATAAATTGTGAAATCATTTGGATTTTATAAACATTTCTCAGATATACAAACGAGTAATAAATTGACCCTTTTTTGTGATTCAACTAATTTTTAATTTTAATAAATACTAGAATTCATTAAAAGTAAAAGAATTTCT
Source organism: Galumnidae sp. Gr-Ori-00277 (assembly GCA_034700165.1). Taxonomy (NCBI): domain Eukaryota; kingdom Metazoa; phylum Arthropoda; class Arachnida; order Sarcoptiformes; family Galumnidae; species Galumnidae sp. Gr-Ori-00277. Next base: position 6,863 of record JAQIXI010001722.1, on the reverse strand, counting down.
ATTATTTATTGCATTAAATAAATAAAAAAAATTAATTTTAACTAAAAAGCAAAACATTTCGATTTTGGGTCAAAAAAGGAGTTTTTTTTAATAATTTATTTCTTTCAAATGAAAGATCAGCTCTGCTTAAGGTGTGCTCTTGCTCAATTTGGGAATAAAACTTTCAAGGATAGCAGTTAATGAAAATAAGACGTCTAATGAGTCGAAACGCCTTTCATTTCGACTATTAATTAAAAATTAAAAAAACCCTAAAAATTAATGAAAACATTGAATCAAAAATGAATTTTATGGCAATAATTCTATATTTGTGTTGAAGTGAAGAGCATTTAATAAATGATTAAAATGTTTTCCTTTTGATATTTGGGTCATTTGTTTGAATGCAATAGTTTTCAAAGTCAGACAAATATTATATAATTGAAGCAAAACCTCAATAATGTGAGGAAAGCCGAGGGCTCGACGTCTGGGATCTCTATTTCTGTATTTTCTTCTGCGAGTCCACCGAAAAACATTGCATAGAAGACAGAGCTTCCGGTGGCCAACACATACTTATGCGCCGGAATTCTCTGTTGACTACTATTTGGAGACTTTTGTCCGACAATAAAGAGAATATCACTCATCAGTTCGTTGTTAAACATCGCAGCGTTTCTCTCGCGGACACTATTTTTGAATGCCTGCCAATTGGGGTCTACCGTCTGTTCCGGACCCGACAATAACGGCGTCTGAACATTAGCAGTACTCGTAAGAGACGTATGAGTCGGAGACGGCGGCGGAGAATAGGGTTGAGATATGCCTTTCACTGAACCATAGCTACCGTTAGGACTCAACGGATGGTTTAGATTTGGATTATTGTGTGGAGAAAGCATTGGATGTGGAGTTTGTTGACTCTGTTGTTGACTGTTTGGACTACAACTGGTCCCGGACTTCAACATTAGTTTCGGTAATTTATTCATTCGTTTGTTGTCTTCACTTATTATTAACTTTAAATCAAAACAAAAGCATAAAATTCATTACAATTTGTTTTAAAATAAATCAATAAAAATGATTTAAACATAATTTAATTTAAATTAATTTCCATTTAATTCAAAAAAAATCAGATAATTTGTTGTAAATTGATTTAAATGTTTTGTTGACATCGATTACGATCTGAGGTTAATATAAGAAAAACTATGACAACAATAACACTGACGACGACATTATTGTTGGCCAAAGACTCACTCAATTCAGTACTCAATTCAGTACTCAATTCAATACAAACCAAAAACACTGAAAAGTGGAGAAAAGCGGCGACACTTGTCTTACAATTCATATGTTCTCAAATTACAGGAAACCCGCAATAGTTTTAACTAAAGTAGTTTTTGGGTATTTCGTTAAAATTATAGAATATATTATAAAAATTATATAATTTTTGTGTAGTATTTGGTATTTAATTAAATCCTAACTTTTATTTGATATTTAAAATAATTAATTAAAGTTAAAGTAAATTAAGGTTAAAACTTCATTAATATTTTATTCATAAATGCTTTTCATACAATCAAACTTTAAGACCCAATATTCGGGTGAAGGAGTGGTGATTCGCATAAATTTTTTACATATTTTTATTCTGTACACCAAGATGAATATCATGATTGTCATTTTTTAATATCAGAGGACCATGTTTATCGACTTCCTACTTAGTAGCAAACATTCCTCATGGCGTATTAAAATGATCTTGATCTCTTAATAAAGCTTAAGATGTATAGAATATATTTATAAATTATTATGGGCCAACTGTCATCTTTTCCCCCTGAAATTCGGCTAGGTTAAAAATAGATTTAAAGCTTAAGGGTAAATTTTGAACTTATTTATCAATGCTATAAGCAATGTTTGATCCTAGCAAAATTATTAATAGAACTTGATTTTTTTGAACTTTGAATTTATTGATTTGAATGAAATTTAATTGAAAAATGTATGAAGTAGTAATTTGTATTAGAGGCCACAGTCGGGCAACCGATTTCGGGCAAAACCGAAAAAACCCTATTGAACCGATTCGGGGTTTTTTCGGTTTAGGGTTTTACTTTTAAAATTCGGGCCGTTTCGGGTTTTAGGTAAAAATCATCTGGGTCTGCGGGTTTTTTCGGGTTTTTAAATTTCTATAGTTTTTTGAATAATTTATAAAATCTATGAAGTTTTTTGTTAAACTTCAAATGTGTTGACTATCAAAAAATCTAGTCTCAAGTTTCAAATTTAATGCAAGTTTATATTCAATTATTTAATGATTGCTTTTCATCAGAAAAAAATAAACCAAACGATTTTGACTTATAATATGAAATATAATTATTTTAAAAACCCAAAAAATGAATTATTTAAAAACAGTTATACAAATGGTTCTAAAAATGTTAGTAAGAAATTAAATAGAATAAAGTTTAACTGAAAATTGGCTTATGATTAGATAATAAATGTAATTTCTTTAAATTCTATTCATTAACAAATGTATTAATTTCATTTAATAATCTATGTTGTAAATTGAGGTTTAACTTTTAGACTTATTTTTGATAGATAAAATTACTTCAAATGAGGTAAATAGTTTAAGAAAATTTTTGTTTATTAGTTTCAACTAAAAATATGTGATTTTTGTTGTATTTCCTTAAATAAACTTCCATTTAAAAATTTCATGTTTTTTCGATCTTTTTAGGGTTTTTCTAAAATAATATTTTCGGGTTCGGGCGGTTAGGGTTTTATGATTTAAGTTTGGGTCGGTTTCGGGTTTGAAAATTGGCCTAAACTGTGGGCTAATTTGTATTTCAAAATAGAGTTCAATAATTACTATAATTGATATTTTGGAAACTTTGTGTTAGTATTGATTAAAAACTTTAATATTTATTTTTCTTTTGAGCTTTAAATCTAAATTTGACCTAGTTAATTTCACGGGAACAGATGGCCGATAATAATTTTATAGGTCTATTCTATACATCTTAAGCTTTCTAAAGAGACCAAGATCATTTAATATGCTAAGGACCATGAGGAATGTTTACTACTTAGAATAATTGAAGCCATTTCTTCAATAAATGGACGCAAAAAACAGGTTTTGTTTAACATTTGTTTTGGACCTTAACATTAGGACCCAGAGTGAAATGATAGTGACATGTGTTGTATAAAAAGTTTCAATTATTTCAGGTTCACTGTATTATATAAATGAATAAACTTTAAGTTTTTGTGTTCAAAATAGTTTAGGGAATCATTAAATTATGATTAAACAGCTTTTGGTCTTAAATTAAAGTAAAAATAGTTTTAAATATTTTTTAAAAGATAAGATTTCAAACTTTATATTTATTTGATTCGATTCCAAAATTTAAAAAAAATTGTTATTGAATTGAATTGAATTGAATTTATTGCAAATTGTTTTTATTACTTGTTTTACACATTTTTAAAAAATTTTAATTTGAATAAATTGTCTCTATTTTAGTAACAAATTTAAAAGTATTAATAATATTAAGTTTTACTAAATTCTCTCAAATTATTTATAAACAAATATTTAAAAAATATTTTTAAAACAATTGAATATAAAATAGAAAATAAATTGCCTTAAATGTGAAGAAACAGATATATATCCCTAAACCTTAAGAAACAAATATTTGAAAATATCCTCAATTTTAAGGGTAGTTCTTAAGGGGAACCACTCGACAACTTTGGAGGGGTTCCCGACATAGCGGACATTCGTTCTTCATTTGAAGCCATTCTAATATACAAAACCAACAAAAAAGATGACCGCAAGGGGTCAGACAACTGTTTTCTCTTTTCTCCAGACATAGAGAACACCTGTGAGTGATTTCCACTTCATTGGATTCATTGGATTTAATATAAATTTGACTTTTTTTGGTCTTTAAGTCGTTTCCATTCGAACTAAAGATTGAGTTTTGAATTGACTTAAGTCTAACCAATAATGAGATACAGATTTGGCTGAGACTCAGATATCCTAATATTTTGTAGATATAATGCGAAGAAGTTGTCGACCCTTCAGTTAAGGGTCTGTTGAGGGAAACATAACGAATGTCAGCCACTCTTTTGGAAAAGTGATAATAATTTCCGTTTAAATAAAACAAAATTAAATGAATTTTATGAATGAATTGAAGTGAAGTTTCGATATTAGAAACTATTTTAATGAGTCGTTCCCTTTGTTGAGGACTTTCCACAATCGATGGCAAATATTTTTCTTCATTTTCTAATCGACGACGTAATGACCGAAGAAGTGTTGACAACAGATATGGACTGAATATCTGTAGAATTGTGGCCATAAATCTCTTGAAAAGTTTGGGAACAATTACTTTATTTCCATCGATTTGAACGATATTCACATATTCTTCGCCTAATGTCTGAAGTCCTGAAAGAGTTGTTATCGAGTAATAAATGAGTTCAGATATTCTTGGTAAATTATCTCTCAATTGAAGCCAACGTCTTATTCCAAACCAATACTGAATTATTTGATTGAATTCATTGTTTAGTTCTCTTAAGTATTGTTCATCTCTTTGACCACTTCTTAAAAGTTGTCCGATTGTGGCCGAAACCAATGAAGACATTATTTTTGGTGGATTTGACAAAATGTCATCAGATTTGGTCTTTTAAACGATATAAACAGAAACCAGAGTTTGAATGCAACGGACGGTAGAGTTCACGACTGCATTCAATTCATTTCCTTTTATATCAATTCTTAAATTGATTTTAAGAATGAAAACCAAAAAATATTTTTAAAATTCAAAAAACATTAGAAATTCTCTCAAATTTTTTCTTCTGAATAATAGACTTATAATAAACTAATAATTTTAATCAAAATTTAATAATTTTAATCAAATGAACTCTTCCTAAGACTTATAAACTTATGTTTGAGGTCTGTTTTTGGCTCCAATTTTGAAAAAGCATTCAATGAAAAGGTTTTCATCAAATAATAAATTTTATTATATAATTGATATATTGATCTTGATATATTTACATAAAATTGAGTTAAAGAATTATTATCTTAAGATTAGAGTAAAGTGCTCAATTGTACTAGGCAAGATTTGTTTGCTAGTTGCCTATGCAAATTAAAGACATTTCTTAGATTTTTTGAATTTAATTTTAATTCATTTGATTTGAAAATTTTTCTGATTTTCATTAGTTTTCAAATTTTTGTATAAGAGATGGCATTTTATGAAAGATAACCAGAAAAAGATGGTTGGAATGGTTTGGATGGCCTTAAATTTTTAATTTATACGAGAATTACACAAATTAACTATTTTTCGGCAAAAATAAGATTTGAATTTATAAGAAATAACAAAATTCAGTCAATTTGTTGAATATTTTTAAAACTTGATTTAATGTTCAGGACATAAATATCCAATAAATGAGCCTTGCTAGTTATACTTCATCAAAAAATATTTAAATATATTAAGACAAACCCTAAGAGGATTTATCTTAATTACTAAAATTGTCCACAATTTGAAACTATGTTGGAATGAAATGGCGTTAAAGACTCGAACATTTGGAATATCCCTTATTAGGAGATAACTGACTAAACATAAAGAGCTAAAGATTAGTTAAATGGGATAATCATTTTCAGTTCTTTAAGATAACTAAGATTATCAATTTCTAAGTGAGTGGACTCTTGTTTCCACAATTTATTCAAAATTCTTAATAATTGAATATTCATTTTGTTGTAAAACTGGTAAAACAAAGCGAAGTAATTATGAATTGGATGTGAGGGCCGGTCGTCGCTCAGTGAGGAAATGCTCTCAAAATTGTGTAAATTTAGAACTGAAAGAAAGGACTGATTGTTGTAAACAAATGACTCTCAAATCTCATTTCAAATCACTTTAACTCACTTTCACTTAACAATTATTTTGGAAAAATTATTAACACTTATAGTTATAAATAATTATTAATTACAAAAAGATAAGAAAGGTCAATTAAGTAAAAATGCCAGAATCGTAAAGTAATATTTTATCGCAAAAATATTTGTCAAAATCACAAAATATGTTTCAAATCAGTTTCATTTGAAAAACTGTTTTTTCTATCATTTTTATAATATTCAACAAAAGATTATATTCCAGCAAAACATCAAATTGTGTTCATATTTCGAAAATTTGGGTATTATTACACTTTAAATTAGAATGAGATATCCATGGTACTTTAAAATAAATGCAAAAGATAAGAATATCATAAGTATTTTATGCTTTAGACTACTTTCAGAGAATTTTATAATAAAAAGATACTACTGATATGTTGAAAATAGTTGTGAACGATTTTAAATGATTATAAAATTTTAATTATTGATTATATTTAATTAAAATTTTTTATAACTAGAAGAATATTGATTCATTATTGTGGATTTAAATAATTTTTGATTTCAATTAATTTGTTCAATTAATTATTTAATGTCTTCCCGATCCCTTCCAAAAGAGACTTTTTAAAGTCTTATTTTATATAAAGTTTAAGTTAAATTTTGTGCATTTAACAAATGAAAGAATTAAACTTTTATTATTTATAAGTCTGTAAACGTTAGAAGAATATTAAAAAAATTAATAAGATAAATTCATATTCCCGGTACCCATTCCCGAAGATTTTATAGACACATTACCGGAAGTCGGGTATTAATGATTTCGGAGTCTACTATTTTTAACATTTAATTATTAAAAGTGTTTATAATTTATATTTTTATAGCAAATATAATCTATTTTGATATTTAATTTAATTAGAATATAACGTATTTATTTTTGACCAGAATATCGCTACCTAGGTATTTGTCAATATCTTTAAGTAAAATAAGTTGAAAATTTGGATTTTTACTCTAAATTATTTGTCATATAATTTCTAAAATAATTAAATTCTTTCTACTTTTTCTAATTAATTTTAAT
>JAQIXI010001721.1:0-12475 GCA_034700165.1 Galumnidae sp. Gr-Ori-00277 | reverse complement strand
AGTGGCACAATTCAGACAATTCACAATCACATGACTACCAAAGAGATATCTATTAAACTTAATTAAATTTTATTAAACATTTGGTCTTCGGGTGTAAACACTTTCACACAAATCTCGTCTTTAATACCATTTTATATGTTGTCGTGGATATTATGTTTAAAAATGAAATAAATAATGAATGACCATGCTTATATTATGCTCATATTATGCTCAAATGTGGTCATCTTTGGTCTGCAAAACATTAACCAAATATATTCTTAAATTTATTTAAATTTTATTATAAAAATTGGTTTTCATTAAAAATAGTCAACAATTGATTGTCTTTGAGTTCAGACGTAATTTGTTTATAATATAATCGTTTATTTTGAAAGTGTTTTAGTTTTTTGTAAATAAAAATATTATTTTGAATAAATATATTATTTAATTAATAGATTTTATTTTACACAAAATAATTAAGTTTAATCATAATGTCAACTGCAGACCACTTATCAGATGAAGTACTCATCAAATCAATTAGGGGTAAGTCAAATGTCAAATCAGTTCTCAATTAAATTATAGTTTAAATTTAAACTAAAATTATATTTACTTTTAGTTTTAAATTACAAAATAATTACTTTTAATAAAGAAATTCTAAACTTATCTCTATTTCTAATAGTTCTTAGTTTATATTATCATTAAATTTATATTAATGACTAAATCAATTTGTAATACAAATTTTATATATAACTAATATTAACAAAATGAGCAAGCACATACACGTGCTTTAAATATTTTAAAATGTTTTTCATAAAACTATTTTATTATAAATTCTATTTATAATTCTGTTATAAAAATATATCATTTTTTAAAAGTCAAACCCAAACGAGACCTCAATTAAGACTAATTTTATTCATAAATTAGTGTTAAATCAGTTTCTCATCGAAGTTATGGTCTGAATGTGAGACAAACGCCGGAAATTAAAATCTTTTAATAAGAAAAATGTGAACACAATTTATAAATTATTTAATGATATCTTCAATGAATTTATTGATTCACTTATAAATGAAATGTTATTTCATTGAAACATAAATCAGTTTTATTTTCGGCGAATTATTTGTAATTTTAATATTTTAAAGGCTTTAAACATAATTTGAAGTTTTGTTTGAACTGAATGTCTGACAATTTTTCAGAAATTCTGGAATCAGCGGATCTAAATGTGATGACTTCAAAACTGGTCAGAAATGAATTAAAGGCCAAATTGAATGTCAAAGACTTGGATTCCCGCAAAAAACAAATCAATTCCATAATCAATGATGTAATCAACGAATTGAGTCAAAAGAGCCAAAAACAAAGTAAAGTAAAGAACATAAAAAGTGAACCCAAAGAATCGGTTGAAAACAAATCAGTTGAGTCCCCAAACAATAACAAAATAAAAGTGAAGAAAGAGAGTGAAGACAGCAGTAGTAGTAGTGATGAATTCAGTGCCAAAGAAGACAATGACGAAGAGTTGGCCCGAAAACTGCATAACGAAGAGTTAGACTCTAAAAGAAGAACCACTCGAAACAAATCGACAAAAACTTTGAAAAAAACAAAAAGAAAGAAAGAAAAAGACAATTCAGACGACGGATCAGATACTGATAAACCTAAGAAGAAGAAACAAGGTTATTTGAAACCATGCGTTTTATCTCCAGATTTGGCGGATTTCATGGGAGAACCAGAGGTATGGAAATCGAAACCAGTTTTTTCTTTTCTAATAATAATCTGTAGTTCTTTTGGTTCATATTTTAAGCGTTTGATGAAGTGGTCATCCATTTCCTCATCCATTTTCTCATTTTATTTGACGGATTAGTGCCGACAATAATATTTCAGTGATAATGTCTTCAAATTTAATCCTTTTGTCAGTCATTTTAAGAGCCGTTAATTCTTTTATTAAACAAAAAAGAAATTCAGATAAATATTATTACCAAAAGTCAACATTCGATGACTTAATGATTGTTTTAAAAATTAATTCATAAAACGTCATAATATTTAAATTATTTGAATATTTTTTGTTTCTTTTTGCTGAATGGCTTCCAAATAGTCATTAACTCAAAAAATATAAACGAATAGTCATTTCAATAATTTTATTGATTTTTTTAGTTTTTTAAAAAACACATCAAATGTGTGCATAAATTAATCAAACAATTTGTCGTTTTTATGAACAATATCTACAAATAATTATTAATTTTCAAATATATTTACAATTAATTTATTTAAAATTAATTTAATGTTAATTAAATGTTTGGTTCAGATGGCCCGACACGAAGTGGTCAAACGGATCTGGTCTTACGTAAGGGAGAATAATCTGCTGGTAAGCGATTATTGGTTGTGCGTTAAGGCATTTCTCGCCTTCTATTCATTTATTTAGAACTTATTCTAAGATCTCCTTTTCATAGGACCCGAAGAATAAACAGTTCGCCATTTGTGATAATCAATTGAACAAAATTTTCGGTGAGTTTTGTTTGATTTCAAATTCATTTTTGGCTCTAATTTATGTATTATTTGTTTTTCAATTAAAGTGTTAACCAAAAGTTATCAAAACTTATTTCAGACAAAATTGAGACTCAATTTTATTTGACATTCATTTGTCATTCGTCTGTCGACTGTTTTGAATGCATTTAAAAATAGTATTTTTGTGCGAATTTCATTCAAATTACTTTTTTTTTGATAACTTCTGATAACATTTTTTATAAATAACTTTTTTTTTCAAACAAACCCTTATTTTTGAAAGCAATTGATTACAATTTACCCAAAATTCTGAATTATTTAGACATTTATAAAAAGAGTTTCTCTTTAATAATGGATAAACACATTTAAAGGATATAAGGAGTGGTTAGACCTTATAGAACATAATAATCTTAATCAGTTTTCCAGCACTTGTTTTATAATAATTACAATTACAGTTGTTTTTGCAATTATTTTAAGACAAGTCTCGAGACAAACATATGTTCCGCACTTTGACCTTTCAATTAGAATATCTTTAATTAGCTGAAGATGTCTTAACTGATTAAATGATATGTTCTGACAAAAGACTGTATTCCAAAGTATTCCCAAATGACTAACTTTTATGAACTTATTCTCTAATTCGGAGAAATCTTTTCTGAAATGACTAATAATTCAATGAAAATACGAAATAATGAAATGTTTTTTTGTGTACTTTTCAAACAATATTACATTAATTTTAATGAAAATGTGTTAATTGTATTGTATTTGTAGGTCGAAAGCGGGTTCGTCTGTTCGGAATGATGAAATTCTTGGCCAAACACCTCAAACATTGACCGCTTCTTTTCATATTATCACTAATTTTGAAAACATTTATAAACATTTAATTTTCGTTTATATTTAGTTTTCGCCATAAAATCAATAATTTTAACAAATATTCACCAAAACTCTCATTAAATTAATAGCGTTTTTGTATACATCTTTCAATTGTTTCGTAAAATTTTCACAAAAATTTCAATTGGAGTCATAAAATCGAAGAAATGGCAAAAATTAAATATAAAAGAAAATTATTTTTGCAAATATATTCACATTTAATGTATAACAAGAATGAAACGAAATACAGTCAAACCTCGAGTCTTATGGCAGCCCAAGAAATGGCGTTCAAAATCTAAATAAAAATCGAATTTCAATCTAATAATTATTGGCCCGACTTTAGAGGTTTGACTCTATTTTCAGTTATCAAACGTTTATTTTTTTGGTTCATTTTTCGAGGCTATGAATAAACATTTTGTGCAGAACTCATAGTATGTAAATATAGCTCCGAATCATCACATTTAGGATCAGTGCTTAACACTTGTTCCTAAGCTCAAACTCATAGTTTTGAAAATGAGTGGCCGTTTCGTAACTATTATCAAGGAAGATATCAAAAATACCTGACTCTTATTACTTGAATTGAATCAATGAGTTTAATAGTCGGGTATGGATTAGAAGCAGTGGTCATACTTTAAATTTTGCACAAATCAACAACAATAAAACCGTTTAATCAATTACTTCTAAATTTAAACTTATTTTACAATTAATTAATACTTTAATGAATTCATTATTTGTTACGAATATCATTAAAAGTAACACTTATTTAGAATTATTGTTAATTTACTTATTATTAAAAGTTTTTACAAGATTTTGGTTTAAGAATTTGCTCAATCATTAGACTGTTGAGGGGCACACCATTTGGTCACTGACCGGTGGTAATGGAGGACGTATTCTAATGTGATGGCCAGTCAACAACTCGACTGATATTTTATACAAAACGATTGTAAACCAAAATCATATAAAACTTTTGCCATTTCTTTACAAATAATTTTTAGATCACTTTTTTTTTGATAACATTTATCTTACATTTGGACATCACTTTTACATCTGTTTTAAAGTTAGAAATCAAATTAAATCTGATTATAAGATAACGATTTAAATAATAATCGAATAAAATAATAGTGTTTTTGGCTATTGATTTAAAATTATGGATCATTTATTATAGCGTTCATTACTATTGAATCACCAAATCATTAATTTTAATGATCAAAATGACCAGAATTTGTGAGAAATAGTATCTCTAATAATATATATTAATTCTTATTCAAAGAAAGACAGATATCTCTCCAAATACTTTAAGAACTCATTGCAATGGCTTTTGATTTGATTGTATTTCAGAAATGTTTCAGAAATGTTTCGTAGGAATAGTTCTTAATTGGGTTTTAAAAGAGAAACTTTTGCTTCAATTAAATGATACATAATTTCAAAATCATTGGATTTTTTTGAACTAAAAATAAAACTAAAAACAAAAAAATGTGTGAATGAAATAAAAACAAATATTTATAATTAAATTTTGACAAATAATTTACAAAACAATGATTCGTAACATAAAAACAAAAGATTTTAAAAAATAAAAATTATTTTTCGATATATTATAAGAGAGAGACCGAAGAGATGGACAGAAACTCGGATTTGACTGCAATTAATGCATAATTGCGTACGAATTGTGTGCTCTTTATTTAAATTATTATATTATTTGTCGATATTTTTGAGTATAATATGAATGAATGTCTAAAAGATGCCAATTGTTTGTGTTTTGTATTTAGTCTAACAATAGTTTAGTTATTAATCAATGAATTGACAGCCAATTCAATTCAAATGCTGTCGAAAGTCGTCTTTAGTGGTCAACCCATAGAAGTAGTGAACACTAAAAGCGCGGGTAGTTTTAGGCTCTGGAAGTGAAGCTGTGGATTAACGCGAAAAGTTCTTTGTTTGGCCTCTGTGTGGCTCGCAATGAGGTAGAGGCCAAGTCTTGTGCTCCTGATCGACCTTCACCTTAAACAGTGCAAACGAGTGCAACAGTCGCGCTGATGGGCAGAGCATAGAAAAGAAGGTTCACTTTAGAACTCACAAAACACGTTGTCTTTCAACGAAAATAATCAAACTTTTGGTCCAACAAAGGAATATAAGAGCAAAGAATCTCTACTTCTCAGACCTCAAACCTCTTATACTTCTTATATTTAACTACAATTCACTACATTTATCGCATTTCTCTCACAATAACTGATTGTAATATAATTGCCTATTGCCTAGTTGCAACCAAAAAGAAAGTTATTATAAATTCAACGAAAATTCTTTTCGTCTCTTTGTTAGACAATTAAACATTTCATTTGAAATTCAATTTTTAGATTTGAATTAATAGTAATAATAATAATATTAGTAAATAAAAGTCAATACTTTAGTCAATACTAAGAGTTTGTTCGCTATATTTTTACTTAAAACAAGTTATGGTTTTATCTGAAAATATTTGAAACATTAAAAGTTTGAGAAATTCTCTATTTTAAGGAACTTTCTTTTGAAAATTAAAGTAACAGTTCTTAACGGATAAGATATGGTTTTTGATCAGATCATGTGATCCATCACAACGTATATATTTCTACATAAACGGGAATATATGTCAAACTATTCCTAAAATAAATTTTTTGATTTGATTTTTGCCAAAAATTCCTCAATTCTTCATTTGATTGACTCTTATGTATGAAAAAAGAAAAAGTGAGGAAAACACTCAAAACCTTTTGATAAATGAATTCTTCGGATAATCTAATAATAATTTGGACTCAACTTTGAGTTCAGAAAAGAAATTAATGTTTAAGAAAAAAATAAAATATCAGTGAAATATCAGTGAAAATTGGTTTTTATAGTTTCACTAAAATGTCATTATATTTGTGTAAATATTGTTTTGTCGTTGAGTTCAACGAATAGATCACAAATTGAAGGAATATTTTTTAGAATCGATTTTTTTTTCTCTTAAAAAATATAAGTCATATATATTTTAAAACATTTGACGGAAAATTTAGTGTAAAAGTCATTCGGTATTTGGAGTCGACTTCAAGACATAATGAATAGTCAATTATGGGAATAACATTTGAATTTATCGATCGAAACAAATGAGAGCCGGAATGGCAGTGGTTTTGACCGACTATTTCCTGTTGCCTAAAATGTCGGTAAATTACTCGAATCCTATCGTGAGCTCAAAAAACAGTTCAATCGATTTATTTAAATCCCTTTTTCCTCAAATAAATTCAAATAAACTATATATCAAAAGTCGTCGACATTTATCTAAAATTCAATTTGAATTTCAATAGAAATCAATTAAAAAATTTATTATAAATACTTGTATTTACAGTTAGAATACATAAAATCATATTTAAGTAAAATAACGTAACGGTTGACGAATGTTTTCAAAACATCAAATAAAAACTAAACAAAATATAAACAAAAAATATGTTTTTTTGATAAAATGATAATTTTCTCAATAAATTAAAATAATTTTGAAAACGAGTTCTGAAAACTTCATTGTATTTAAAATTAAATAAAATGAAAGGATTCGTCAAATGAAATGAAAAATAATTATAATTAGTTAACAATATTTATAATTTGAGTCCAATTTATAACTGAATTCAAGATTTCGAGTAAATGATACCAAGAAATAAATATTTCTGTATTTTTTGAGGCGAAAAATAGAAATAAGAGAAGAGAAAGAAAAATATAAGTGAAATAAGAGGTTGTGTTTAATATATCGATAATATTTATCAATACTTTCATTTTGGTTGCATTTTCTGCTAACAGTGCTATTGAGTGGCAGATAATCTGCCGAATATCGGCATTTCATCGCAAACTTTGCAAAAATTTTGGATTCAAATCGAAAATTCGGTCGAAAATACAGTTTTGTAGACAAACAACAGTTAAATAAATTCTGATTTTCAAAATTCAACGCAATTTTGGATAAAACCATTTGCTTTGAATCAGATATGTTTATATGAGTTAGTGGTGCCAAACGGATGGAGCGAACAGTGGCCGACTAATAGCGAACACTGAAGACAAAGGGTTCCATTCTTACCACTTTCTGTAGTCTCGTAGACATCTGTAGTTTCAGTGGTTTCCGGCTCTGAATTTGATGAAATGGACGACATTCCAGAACTGCATTCACTAATACTTCTCCTTTTGTGCATTGAATCTCTGAAATCAATTTCTTGTAACTGATCTAATCTTCTCCGAAGATAACGCTGTTCTCGAAGCAGTTGCTCTTTAGTGGTCTGATGTTTGCGATCCTTTTCCTCCAAATTCTAAACAAATTAAACAAATCATTGCTTTAATAATCTTTTTTTTTCATTCATTCATTACTAAAGAGGTATTAAAACAAATTTAACAAAAATCTAAAATAAGATGAACTCTATTTATACGATAGTAATAGCGCTGCCCTTCTTTCACTTCTTTTCCTTCTTTCACTTCTTTCTATTCTTGCACTTAAACCCCAATCTAACTCTTTATGTGAAAAATCATGTGAAAGATCTTATAATAAGTACATTAATGGTCGGATTATTTCCAATAACTCATTTGCTAGGATTTATTCCGAGAGAATTTGACTGAAAAATCGATAAAATGATATTTTTCTTATTTTATTCTAAAACTTAATTTCCTTTTATTCCAATAAAAAGATCACATTTTTTGATAATTAAAGATAAGCTCTTTTGATAAAAAGAAACTTTTTAAAAATGACCAAGTCAATGTTCAATTCAACTCAATTGGAAATTTCAAGAGCTTTGGCCCACTTTTTTAGTGATCATAATTTTGTTCTCAAAGTAAACTCTTTGGCCGATTGGCTCAAGTCTTGGCATAAGAGTAATAAGTTGAGTGTCTGTCGCCTCAAATGAAAAGTTTTATAAATTACTCTTAAATTATGTCAAACATTAAACTTTGAGTCCCAATCGTTTAGTGGTCTTTCAGTCTATGAAATATTGAAGTAATGACTGTTTAAACAATTTTTCATACATAATATCAGTTCATTTTGGATAATCTATTCGATTAATGGATGCAAATAATATGTGCTTGCTCAAATGTTCATATAATAGCATTTATTCTATTTTGAAATTTAAGTAGATTTGGAAATATGCTGTTTGTGGGGTATATCAATGGTATAGCGATGGTATAGCAGTGATTCCCAACTAATGGAAACAGTTTTTGAAAGGAAGTCAATTACTTTCAATTCATTTTGAATGCAATGCATTGGATATAAAATAGTGAATCACATAATTGGCATCACATCTAAAAACTTGATTCAAAGGTTCACATAATTAAAGGCTTTCTTCTCTTACTTTAATGAAGGCTTTGGCTTTAGTGAGGAGACCAAGAGTTGTGTGGCGACTCGATTCTGGGCCCAGCGGTACCATTTCCTTTAGCTTCTCCAAACAATTGCGCAAATGTGCTCGTCTTTACAAAAGTCAATACATTACTACAAATTTTAAGACTTAAATATCGGAATATTTTTGGCAAAAATTTCTCTACAATTCGTTGTTTAATAGACATTAAGTGATCGATAATAGACTAAAACTAATTCAATGCAATCTTTTTTAGAACTGAAATACAACTAAAAAATGAGTTCATTGTAATAGAAATGTGTGAACACTATTGAGAACTAAAAAACATTTCAATATATGATCCGAACTAAGAGTTGTGGAGTGGAGTGGAGTAACACATTTTTAACAGAAAAATTTTAAAGCAAATTATCTCTTAAGATACTCGACTCTCACACTTTCCAACTGCTAAGTGGGGACAGAGGAGGGAAAGGAGGGGAGAGGAGGTCAACATTCGCTCGTTTATGGTTACACCCACTGAAACTCAAATTTTGAATACTATTCAGAGCTTTTTTAAACACTTTTTATTATTTGAAAAAACTATAACTAATGAAAAGACAACAATCGGTACTCAAATAGAATTCTAAACTAAAAAATAAAAATTCATTTAACTTCTATTTGAGCCATAACTGAGAATGAATTAGCTTTATATCAAAGTAAACACTTCTCGACACTATTTCTCAGTTCTAAAGGACAGCTCTAAAGGACAAGAATTCAATGCTTAGTCTGTATTAGGATTGAAATGCTGGCATAAAATAAATCACCTTGATGATTCTCTACGCCAATAAGACAAGGCTATAAAAGTCATGTTTTGCTCTGAGAAACATTTTAGTCCAAATGGACTCCAAACCAATGATTTGTAAAAATAATTAGTCAATGATTAGTGATTTGAGAAAAAAATTAAAATGCATTGAATCGAGTTTTGAGAGGAAGTCATTCAATGTTTGCAATTATTTGCATAAATTGGTTATCAATTAAAGTAGAGGTCAATCACAAAAGGCTGAGATCTCAGATAAGTATTGTTTGAAGTAATGGTTTTTGTGCCAAAATATTTCGAGTGTTGTATTGGAGAGGACTTACCTATTCTTCTCCAATTCATTGTGAGTTGTTCTGCAAAACAATAGAAAATCAGTAAACAATTTAATAACGATTTTCGAGAAAATCAAAGAGAGTTCCGACTCCTCATAAGTTTGAAACTGACCCAAACCGGGTTCAGCAGATGGAGGAGAGGGCAACGGTTTCAATCATGTATTGCATGGTATGTATGGCTGTTGTGGTGGGCTTTCATTAGGCTTTTGTTGGGTTTCTGGCGGCGATCAGTTCTAGAGTTGCAATCATTGACATATTATATATATGGATGCAAAGCATGACTCTGAAAGCCATGTGTGCAGACAGTGTTCGCCCATTGCTGTGAACATTGTATTGCATGCAAATGTGCTCACAGCTATGGTATGGGTACAACACAAGGCTTTACTTAGTGTTAAGCATAGCTATGATACTATCAATCGGGTAGGGTTTAGGTGCAACTCATGGCAACACAAAAACCAGAATAGTGTCAGTTCGAGCGGTTGTGCCAACAGTGCCAACACTGAGAGGGAGGAGAGGGAGAGCAACAGCGATGCATATGCTGTGATATGAGGTCTACAACGCATAGACAGAACGCAACGCTTACACATCAACGCATTGTTCAACAGGAATGGCATTAATGGCAATAAAAGTGCACACTTTGACACTATTCCAGACCCATTAATAGAAGCCATACCAGACATGAGACCAAACTCGAAAACAGACACCAAATAAACTGAGTTCATATGCCGTTTGGGGCCATATATTGATTGTTAGCCAAACAATTGTCTAATTTTTTTGTGTTAATTATAAGCAAATGTATGTTTGAATACCTGTTTCCCTGAGATTTCTTCGTTTTTGGCCGACGACGAGTGAGATCATGTGTCAGAGGAAGAGTTGACGCGTAGCCGTGTTCTGCCTCTGAAATGCCACAAATAATGCATTACTAGTTTTGTTTGCTTTTCAGTCATTTTTTTTGCAAATCAAGTCTACATTTGAGAAAATGTTGGCTTAAATTGAGGCCAATTTCTAACGAAATAATCGTTTTATGCAATAAATGCAATAAAATATATGTATTCGCGATTCGAGTCTACGAATGAGGTTATCGTAAGCCATACTGTATGGCATACTATGGGTTGTTGGCTGTAATGTGTGCAGTGTGTGTGTGGCTGTATGTGTTGTGTGCAGTGTGTGTTCGCAGTGATGGCTGTGCTTAGAGTCTAACGTCAAAATCAGCTGTCGTTCAGTTATTCAGTTAACTCACTATTCGTTTCATAGGTTTGACATTTGGGTTGTTTTGCAGTCGTTTCGCAGCCATACAGCCATACAAACACTGAAATACTGCCAACCATTACATCAAATCCATTAAAACCCATTTAAACGAATTAAATCTAACACTAATTCACATCTATTTTATAGGAAATAATCAAAAAAAATTATCTAAAATTGAGTTTAAAGTAAAAAATTGCAAAAAACTAATGTTTGTCCAAAAGGGAGTTAAGGCAGTGTTAAGGCAGTGTTCAGATACTTTTCCATTGAAAACAGAATTAATTGATTTGATTTGCAATTCAAATATATATGAATTTAAAAGTATTACCTCTTTCTCTGCGGTCGAGATATTCTGCTGCCTATAATCATATGATTATCAATTAATTCAATTTAAATGCATTTTTCAAAACATTTGATTAATACCTGAATGAGTGCTGCGATTGACATCATATTCAGGTTTGGAGTGAAAATGCACTCAATTTTGTCGATCAAACGAAGAGAGAGATCACAACAAAACAATTGGATTTCTATTTAAATATAATTTACAACTATTTTACAGAAGAGATCACAAAATGGTTGCGATTTTGTAGTCGCGATCGGATTCCAAATACAATAAAAAACAATTAATTTGTCGACAAATGGTTTAAAACTTTTAGTTTTGATATTATTTCGAATTGAATAGAATTAAGAGAGGGTTGTGTTGGGCATCGATTGGTCGATGTATTCAATTGTATGCAATGTTTGCACTGGTTTTAACTCAAACACGAGTCGATCACAACAATAGTCACTCACGTATTGCTTAACAATTATTTAAATACAATCTTATATACAATTAAATTAACTATAATTACAAATAGATATACACTTCTATATATACAATAGTTGTGAAGCACTTCAACCACTGTTTGGCCGATAAATGTCTTTTGACTAAATATGACTCAAAGATGGAACTCATGCCATACCTTCGAGTCCTAACCAGAAATATATTGCATGCGTTCAACGCTTATAACGAACTAACTCTCAATTGTGTTATGACTGGTTGCCAGACATGCGCTCAACTCATACACAACACTCATCTCTCATCTGTTCACAACTGAGCCAATAGACAACAACTTTCACCTAAACATTAGCCAAGCCTTCCATAACCTTTCCCAACCTCTGTTTTTTTGCCCTAGCTACATTTCAACTGCTCTCCAAAAGCCAAAGAGCAAGCACATTATCTTATTCATACTTGAGAGTATATTATTGGAGTAAGATCATTTTTCTATTAAACCAAATGCACTGAATGTGAGAATCTTAGCGAATAAGCATTAAAGTCATGATTGGAGTCCTGGGCTCTCCATTTGGTTATTATATCGACAACTATTACGTTGAGAGGTTTGTGTGGCGCTAATGATAGGACTCTCATTTCAAGACTCGAATCATTTTCTTTTATTTTTTGATTTTATTTGTGT
>JAQIXI010001720.1:0-12477 GCA_034700165.1 Galumnidae sp. Gr-Ori-00277 | reverse complement strand
AAAACATTTTATATATTCATTCAAATCTCTGAAAATCAAAATTCAATGATTTTTAGTATATTTTCACTGAATTTTCATTTCATTCAGAATTAAATATCAATGAATTAGAGTAAGTCTTGAACTACTAATAAAAAGAGCAAGTTTTCACTATTCATACAAGTTTATATTTTTACCTTGTTACTCAATTATGATAGAGCTTACTCATATTACTTATTGTAATAAATTTACTCGAATTCATTGATATTTTAATCATATTTTTTTTTAATGAATCAATTAAGACTCCATTAAAGGAGTGGTAATTCGCACAAATTTTTCACATATTTCTGTTCTATTGACCAAGATCAATGCTATAATATTTGTCATTTTTCCATCAGAATTCCTACTTTATTGATTTCCTATTAAGTTTTATTTTACCTAGATACATGTATATAAATAATAAATAATGATTAGTAATCACTTATTGCTTCACCACTTTTGTGACCAACAAATGTATGTTTCAGTAAAAATACATTTAATTTTAAAATTAATTTTTATTTAAAATTTCTTTTGAGAAATAAATTACATTAAAAATGATTAGAATATGTGAACACAAATTACAAAAATATCGTATTTAGACTTAATTTCTTTTTTTAAAACATATGATTGGAATCCTTCGTTGAGATCCACTTTTTTTATAGTCTTTATTTTAGATATAATAACAAATATATTATAGAATCGACTCTTCAAATAAATTTAATAAACTTTTAAAGATTGACTTAATTCTAATCAAATTTTTAATAATTAGAGACCAAACAATTTGACGTAACTTTTGATGACAATTGTATTGCATTTACTTTTAAAACTCTTTGATTTAAAAATAAAAATTCATTTAATAGATTAACGACGAAATCATTTGTAAAAATTCAGAATTGGCTCAGAAGTGGTCGACTAAGACTGAGACGAAACGTTTATCCAGTTTTGAAGCAGTAATTCCTTGATTTCTGTCGAGCGTCACGTTTTGCCAATCAGAGGGTTCGCCTTTCAATCATATTATTAGAAACTAAGAGTGGATACAAAACTCCTCTTAACTTACCATTAGTTGTATCACTGGATTTAAGAGCAAAAGACCAGGACTCGGGGTTAAGTGAAGCGCAGTGCGGGAGTCGTAACTAAAATAAATATCAAATTTATTGCAATTCACTTATGAATTGAATTGTTTGCAGACCTCCACCGGAACATTAAAACGGAGTCCATGGGGTCCGCACATTACAATAGGACCCATTAGTCGTTCCCCTTTTTCTGGGTCAAGTGGTGGCGCTAATTTAGTGTCCTGACACACTTTGAAATAAATTTCTTGTTCTGTTCCCTCAGGAATAGCACCGGGAGGTATAATGAAAGTGACTCCCGTCTCTTCTGAGGTTAGAGCACCGCCACTGCTATCGAAAATTCCTTTAGCGGTCGCGACTACCGTATGGTTGCTGTCAACTGAAGACGTCGACAGACGATCACTAAAACCAAAATATATTGAAAGATATAGAAGAGTAGCCAAAAACCCAAAGAAATGATAAAACAATAAAAGCCACAAAAACCACCGCCAAGTGTTCAGAACAACCGAATTCAGAGTTTAAGAAATTTTAAAATTTTAGATTAAGAAAGAGTTAAGACTTTTAACTTAGTTTACAAAAAACTGCAGGAATTAAAAATTGCATTCTTTGGTATATAAGAAGAGAATTGTATCCAAAGGTTTGTCCAAAGGCTAAAAGACAATAAAAAAGAGCAGAAAATGATGGAAATAGTGTGCAATTAGTGATAAATCGGACAAATTTTTATGTGAATCGGAAGCTTTGAAATAAGAAAAGCAATAATTTTGGCATTTAATGAGTTTAGAGACTGAAATCACTCTTAACTCAAAGAATACTTCTTTATGTTTATGTAAAAACAGTTTCTCTATAATTACAAAATAATAGGATTTCAAACATTAATTAAATGTCTTTCTTATGAGAATATTCTTAAATAATATGTTATACTATAATAATATATTCAAAGCAATAAAAATTTTAATATATAATTAAATTTGAAGATATTGTGACTCATATTAAGTGGTTTTAATGAGTGATTTCAGTGATTTCAATGAATAAATAAATAACGAATAATTTCTGACACAAAAAAACAAAATTTAATGAAAATTTCAAAGAAATTGAGTCAATACATAAGACTTGGTGGTAGACTTCGTGGTATTTCATGTGATTTTTAATAAATATTTTAATACATAATTTATTACAATTGATTTGTGAGAAAACAATTGATTGTATGGATTACTAGAGTTTGACCTGACATAAGACCTGACCAAAAGAAATCACTAATGAATTGTTTTGATTACTATTTTACAAAATGATAATAATATAACAGTTGAGTGAACTCAAAGATTCGCAAAGAATCGTATTTTTATTGACAAAAAAATAAACTAATTTTTCGTATTTTGTCCGAACATTTGAGTCGTTGTCCGAAACACTTTTTAATGAGTACTGAATTACTTTTAATTGTAATAATTATTATAACTTTAATAACAATAATCGATAGTTTTTATTATGAGATTTAATATCGATTTTAAAAAATACTTATTTCAGTCAAAGAATTTAATAGTTTATCAAATAATTGCACGAATATCTGAATTTCTCAATGAAATTCCTGATTATATTATATTTTTAAATAATGAGTGCATTAAATAAAGTTTTGATTTCTTCGATCCATTAAATATTGATTGATTGCACGAATTGCACGAATAATATTAAATATATTTTTTAAATATTGAAATATAACTCATTAATAGAAAAGATTTGTCTGAAAGGCATTCGAGTGTGGAATGCAATTAATTGCAAGATTTAAATAAACTTTTATCAAACAAAAGATAAGTTAATCGATAATCAAAGTTAGCATAAATTACATGTATTTCATCGTTTGTTAATCAGATATTTTAGTTATTTTTTTCAATTTTTAAAAAATGTTAAATATTAGTAACTTTTAACCTATCGATTGGTTATTGCCTTTCAAACGAATCAAATTCAAAAACAAAATTATTTTTAGTTTTAATTTATGTTTACTCTTGACTACCGAACCCTTATTACGACTATTAACTACTCGTCTATTATTTGATTCAATTTAATGAATAATAAATACAAATATTTATAAATAAAAAACTAAAGAATAAGAAATTTATTAATAATTATTATAATATAATACTGAAAATGAGCTCAAAAATAATTAAGTAATTAATAAATAAAACAAATTATAGTCGAAATGATGTTATCTCTTACTTGTGTTCATTACTCGTCAAAGGAGGAGGAGGTGGGGGTAGTCCGTGATGACCAAAACTATGAAGATTTGATCTGTTAATTGTTTCGCTGGGCTTTCTATAGAGTTCAAAAGCACTTCCTCTGTGTTCACGATTTTGAGATAAGTCAAGAATACTTGGCGGTGGCTGTGGCACAGGTTGAGGTGGTGGGGGTGGAGGTGCACCTGATTGGAAAGTAGAAGTGCGAGAATGTTTTGGCGGATACGGAACGTTGAGATATGGCCCGTTTGACATATAATTCTCTTTAACCGGCGATGAATTTGGTTTTGCAAATGAGTTATACGGCGAACGCATATCGTAATTGGTTTTAGACGTCATATAACCACTGCTACTATCGGTGTCAGAATAGGGACCCCTTTTGTTAATAAATGTTTATTTTTTTAATGAATCAAAAATAAAAACTAAAATATTTCTCACTTTCTTATTGGAGATCCAAAAGAGGACTGTTGTTCGCCGTACAGGTTATTATTAATCTCTCCGTTTGGCAGTGGAAGTGTCGGTGCCCTCATATTAGGCATCTGTTCCTTTAGAGGCATTGGAGGATAATAAGCGGGCGGACCGTTTGGCAGTTCATTATTGGATGAGTTCGGGAGAGTTGACCGTTTGGACTGAGAATAAACGGGTGAATAACCAAAACCATTCGTTTGGGAATTGGATGGCATTTGATTTGGATCTGTCATATCATTATCATTGGTCCAAGGTCTTGGCTGATAGTGATTCGGCTTTGGAGGAGGAACGGGACGACCGTCAGTCATACGACTAAATTTGATTAAATTCATTAAAAACGAATAATTTCACGAAAAAGTAAAAGACTTACGAATGATATTTATTCGATGGTTTGGGCGGCGGTGACGGCGGGACGGGTCGACTTTGAATCGGATCATATTTAGCCGGCGATGGAACCGATTTTATAGGCCTTTCAGGACTTTGAGGTTTCATTTGATTTAAATGATGCGGTTGTGCTGTACTTCTGGTAAATCTGTAGGGATCGTGAGTTGGCCTTCCATTAGATGTAATTGAATTATATCGTTGTTTGTTATCGAGAGTACTCGAAGGACTGCCATATTTATTATATGAATCACTACTGTAAGAAGAACTGTCACCAAAAGCTCCGGTTATATGTCTTCCGTTGGGAACCGGCGGTCGGTCTAATGAATCGCATTTTTGTGCAGAAGTTGTCGGAGAAGTTGTGTTAATATAGTCGGGAGTACTGAAAGATTCCCTTTCTCTGCGTCCAAAAAGTCTTTCGTGAGCACTCCTGAATCGGGAGGGCTTATTGTTTCGGTCAACTCGAGGGGGCGGTTCCGGCCCCGTATGTTTTGTACCATATATAGTATCGGGTGGTCCCGGGGGAGGATATCTTTCTCCTGCTTTTAATGTATTATAACCTGAAGAATCTTTCGGAGAACCGAAATATTCATCCCTATCGACATCATTGATGGCCGACATATTAGGATTCACTGAAGACTTTGATTTGGCCTCATTTGTCAACGCTTTCGAGAGTTCCTTTTCAGACAAATAATTGATTAGAATTTATGGAAATTTAATGAATATTAGGAATGATATCAAATGAGATAATGATATGAGTAATGAAGGCATACCTTTCGTAAAAGAATGTGAAGCGGAAGCTGTAATCAAAACAAATGAATCATTCGATGAATCGATGAAATGAATAATGAATGCAATGAAATATAAAATTATTTAATACCTGTTTATTGTTTGGCCGCAAACTATACGGCGGGGGATAACCAAAGCTATTCATTGGGATTGGGTTCTCCTCAGCCGTTGCAATACTTGGATCACTGGACGCTTTGACCAAACGATGAGAGTTGTCATCGGTGTTATCCAAACGGGAGTCATTGGCTAAATCCAAATCACTTTCTGGAGACGAGGCATAACTCAGTCTTGAAGTCATTGGAAATAAGAAATCGTCTGAAATAACTTCTTCTGGTTTAGACTCTGCGATCCAAATACTTTGTTGTTGTTGTTTATCGATAGTTTCCCTCAACTTTTTGTACCACATGTCAGCGCTGGTAAGGGTTACGGTTGCAGTAAAGACATGCGACCAAAGCTTTTCGAGTTTAACCGCGTGTTCGTACAGTTTTCGCGAACTCTTATGAATCGATTTGTTAACTCTCGAACGCATTTCTTTTACAACGGATTTGTTTTCCGCTCTCATGAAGATAACGATCGGATAAAACTGTGCATAATTTAAACGGTCGACAGCACTGGGAGTTATGTCGAGCAGAGCGTGTCTTCCTTTGTCCACAATTTCTCGAATAGCACTAAGTCTTACGATTCCACTCAATTTACTGCTTTTAGGCATATCCTCGACATTAGTCTCAGACTGTGGGGAACCATATTTGTCCGGATAGTCTTTCATAAGTTTTTCTCGGGCCACGTCTGCGAGAGGACCGAACAGTACAACAGGTCTAATAAAACCGGGGTGTTTTAAAGTCACTCTTTCATAGGCAGCAAATTTTGATGCATTGTCACCGAACACAACTTCTTCCCAATGATCCTTGCCCAATGATTTGGAACGGCGGGCACTTCTTCTTTTGAAAAAACTTCCTCTGCTTTCACTCGAAGTGTCGGCTTTTTTAGCCTTTTCTGTGTTTTGCTCAGCGGCCAACTCTTCTGCTCTATTCCTGTTAGGAATGGCTCCCTTTTGAATTTCCTGGTTATTCCTTCCAAGTCTGTAGACGAGCCACGAACCGACCACTCCATTGAATAGAGTGTCGATAACGTGAAACACTTCTCCGAAGTGAAAAGTCAACTCTCCTTTTCCTGAGTTGTCGTAATTGAAATGAACTCTAATATAAAAAGAGTCTCCCCTTTGATTGGCGACTATCTCTTCGTACTCTTCTTTTCTATTGTGAACGACGAGATCTATTTGTTCCTGAATACTAAGGAGGAAAAGGACAGCATCTTCGCGGGTTACGCCACGCATATCTTTATTATTTGCCTTGATCAATTTGTCACCAGCTTGTAATCCTTGTAAAGAAGCGGGACTTCCCGGCTGTACAGCCGTCACAAAAATGCCGACTTCATTACCACCGGTAAGTCTTATGCCAACACTTCCATCTTTTTGAAAAGAGATAAATCGAGGGTCACTTATAGTTGCATTTTGGTGTTTCCTATGCAAAATTGGATCCATTTGATCATCCAATTGGTTTGGTCGGGGAGGAGGAGGTCGAGGCGGGGCCTCAATGTCTTTGGGTAGAGAAGGATCTCTTGAGTGTGAAGTGAGTAATGGAGTTGCTGGCTGATCCAATTGGCTCAACGATATTACGTCTGTAATCGGACCCCTATTCCTTCCCGAAGGTCCTCCGTGTGAGTGCATCGACAATAAGTTATTCTTTTCCTCTGAGTTATGGCCGAAATCACCTTAAGTTTGGAAATATAAGAAAATTGAAATATAAAGTGCTATTCAGTGCCATTCAGTGCTATTGAGTACCTCTGGTCGGGGGCTGAACGTAAACATTTTGATTACTCCAATTATTCCTATTATTATTATTATTAGATTCAAAGCCATTCTCTTTAATAGCGATGGCGTTGTCGTAGAGATTAGCGGTGGACCACCGCGACTGACTGTTGGTATAACCATTGATATTATCATTTTGTCGATTATTATTATTATTATTATTGGAATTTTGTTCGCGATTTATAACTAAATTGAGTTTTTCCTTGGAGCTATCGATCAACTTTTTTGCTTCTTTAAGACTCAAATTTTCAGTACTCGTATTGTTTATCTGTTTTCAAATCAAATTCAATAGAAATTAGTGTTAATAATAGAATTATTCATATATTGAGACAAACTTTGACAATGAGATCTCCCTCTTGTAGTGAAGAGTCTTTGTCGATAAGACTCCGATTCGTAATCTCTTTGATGTATAGTTTGCATCCGACAACTATTCCGAAATCTGTCATCAAAAGAGATAAAAAGCTATTAGAGTCGAGGAATTAAGTGAAAACTGATATAATCATTGATACCGTCTTTTTTGTTGGCTTTAGTGAGGGTCACTTTCAGTAAATCACTGTTTGGCAAAAGTGTTCGCCTTTTGATCAATAGGTTGACAGTATTACCGCACTCACGCAATACCTGAACAGCGGTGTTGTAATCGACATTTTCCAAGGAAACGCCGTTAGCGCTGATCACTCTGTCGTTAACCCTAATTCATATCGAAATCCAATAAATTATGAAATAATCAAATATAGGATTCGAGTCAACTGACTGTAGTTTTCCTTCTGCCGGACCCGCTTTCAGTACATCAGATATGGCTATTGAAGGCTCGCCATTAATGAAGTGTGGATTATCCCGACCTCCACTTACAGCTATTCCAAACCCATAGCCGGGTACTCGAGTGAGGGTCACATTTTGGTACTCCCAACCAACCCTTTCGCCGCCCTATAAAACAATATTAACAGTGAATTGTTTCCATCATTTTATCAAAACATTGTTAGTGTGACTCAATTGCCTTCAATGCAATGCAGTGTTAGTCTTAGGGCTCAATTATTTCGTGTTTTGTGTCGACAAAAAACATTTTGTGATCATTTGATGCAAAAATAGTCTCGACTTTTGTCGACGAAGAAAAATAGTGAAAAATAGCGGTCAAACAATTTCTTCGAGGCGTAAATACTTGGAAAGTGCGAGTCCTCGAACCGAATAAAATTATACGGTTTTGTGAGACCGACGACAACTCATTTGTGCGAAACCTTTTAATTAGTTTTAGTGAAAAACCACAAAAATATACACGAATTCAATTCGCGTCAAAAGAAATAACAGTCTCTCGAAAAATATTTTTACTTTTTTTTATACGAAAAAAGTTTTTCGTTAAAAAGTAGAAACATTTTTGAATACTTTTTGAAGACTCATTTGTTTTCATTGCATTGAAAACTTGTTTTTCGCCCCAAAGAAAAGAAAATTACAATTTTTCAGAATAGACTGAAAGCAACTTTAAATAAGTTTGGAATAAATCGAAAGCATTTTTCAAATACTATAACAAAACGAATCAATTGATAAGCCTTTCAAAAGTCAGCGATTGATTGATTGCAAGTTGAAAGCAATACAATAAAACTGATATTTAAATTATTCAATAAAAAGTGTTGAAACTTATTTACATTAAAAACTGGAAGAAAAGACAACTTTTTAAAAATAGACAGATATATATCACACGAAAAACTTTAAGTGAAGTGAAAATCAAGAAAAAGTTCATTGGATTCAAATGAAGAATAAAATTTCAAATGACATCAAAATCAGATCATTTCAACTGTAAAGAGAAAATTCTTTAGAAAAAAAAGAGAGAAGTCTTCACACGAAATACATTGAATGTGTTTTAATCACAATTTATGTCCGATAATCAACTGATGTCTCTCTCATTCATAAAACAATAAAATATAAAACACTTTTAAAATCAATTGAATCGTCGCTCTTATCGTCGAATCAAATCAAAGCAAAAACAAGATTTTGGGCTAAACTTAGAAAAAGAATCGTTTATATCGTAATATAGTTTATATCTATCGATAGTTTATAGTTTATTCTTGAAATATGATTTCAAGGGATTTGGAGCATAAGTAATGGTTTGGGTGAGTTATACCCCAAATTATATTTAAAGGCAATAATAATAGTATAAAATTATGAATAGTGTGAGCCGTGAGCTCAGCCACAAACCTGACGTCTTTTGGACAATGACCTGTGCTTTGAATGCGATTTCTTACTCTTGGAAACACTTCTATCACTCCTATGTTTGGCATTTTGTTCTTTTTTCTTAGCACTCCATTTGTTTTTACTTTTTATTTTATTTGATTTCTCTGTCATTAATGGACTTTTTATGTTACCATTGGATCTATTCATACGATTTTTGACATAATTTTTATTTTGAGCTAAACTCGACTGAAGACGCACTGGATATGAATGCAAAGGATAGTTGTAATTATGGATCCTTTGAATGGCTGTTCGCGATGAAGTGCGTACTGGAGTTGGCGGAGGTGTCAGTATAGAGCCCTGAGAATGGGTTGGTCTGTAATTCGGACTTAACCGGGATATTGAATGCAGTGGTGCGTAACCTGTTTTAGGGACCGGATGAGCGCCGAGCACCCATTTGGCAACTTCTATATCATGCACATTCTCAGATCCACTAAAATCATATTCATCTGAGAGTAGTGTAGAGCCCCTATCGTCAAGTATTCTGTGTCGGCTCTTTTTAGCCCCTCTCACATGTTTTCGTGACTTTGTTCGCTGATTTCCACTCACGAACAGCTTTTTTCTTAAGTATCCCAACATTTAATGCTTTCAAACAAATTCAAAGTCAAACCAATATATAATTTGTTATTTTGATTGAATAAACACTTTTTACACAACTTTTTCGCACAAACTTTCAGTCAATAAAAACAGAGAATCAAATGGACTGAAAGTTTTATTAGAAAAATATTTGAAAACTATTTGAGACCACATTTGAGACCACATCTGCATCTCTTCAAACAAGCAAAGAGGGAGTCAACCGAATCGATAGTTTTAGATAAGAGTCAAATCAACTTTAATATTAGTTACACTCCAAATATGCGCTCAAAAAATATATTTTAATTTATGGTAAAAAAGTATTCGTGACTTATGGTATGAACCGATACTATAATAACTCAACTCTTGGAGTACCGACTTTTTGACCGCCAATTATAATGATATCAAAAATTCAACGTTTATTATATGCTTTTGTTTCTAAATTCTAATCATATAAAACACATTATTATTGTTTACAAAATACTCCGGAATTTTCCGATAATTATTCAAATTTTTAGAAATTTAAGGAATATTTATATCGAAATCATCAGAAATTTTCATTAAAATATTCATAACATCATTATTCTAAGTGATCTAGATAATGCAAAATAACATTTTTCCTTAAAATCGAATTTAAATTCTTCTGAAAAATTTATTTTTCAATGATTTATGTTTGAAACCAGAGTTTTGTGGAAAAGTTTGAGGAGAAATAATTGCCACAAAATTTTTGTTTTTCAAAATTAATTGATATTTAGATAAGATTTAAGTAAAAGAAAACTTTTAAAACGTTTTCATAAAACGTTTTTAAAAGATATGTTTTAATCATTTGAAAGTCGGAAAATGGAGTATAAAAAATAGAATAGAAGTCAAACCAATTGAATGAATTCAAACAAAATTAGTTCAATAATAATAAAATAAAAGGAGTTCTCAAAAATATTTGACTCAATTATTCATTTCCTCGAAATTCAAAACTGAGTTTTGCGTCAGATTTAGAGCCCAATTAAAAATCAACTCAAAAAAGTTGTTTGAATTAATGCCATAATTTTCTAATAATAGTTTTATTAAAGATTTCGATGATATCGACGACAATACTATTATAAGAATCTCTTAAAAAGTACTCCAATAATAAATTTCATTTAATTAAGAAATTCTCAAAAATTCCTTTGAGTTTGAACTCAGATTTAGATTTTGATGAACTGTTTTACTGATTTCACTAAAAACATATCAAAAGATAGAATAGTTTTCCTCAAAGCGATCATAAAATTAGTGGAAAAGCAAAGCAAAAGTATGTCAGAGTAATGTCAGACTCCCCTCAAACTAATATTTATGCAAAAGACAAGCAATTAAATCATTGTCGGAGTCGAACGGGTCCTTTACGGAGGGGACAACACATGTTTCAAAAATAAGACTCATTTGAATTTCTTATTAATTAGAAATTGTTTGTCGCTCTTCTTTTGTGATGTGAACTCATTGATGCAAAGTTCACACAGTTATCCATTCACTTGTCTTACAAGTTTCAAAAGATCATATAATAGTAGGTTTACACGATATCAACACAATTAGCTCTTTATTCGTATCAGTCGTATCAAAGAATTCAATTCTTGTCTGTTCTTAGAGTCAATTTTAGAGACATTTGTTTTTTTCTTTCTTTCATTTGAAAGACTCAATCGTTTTAATAACACTTCCATTTGTTTTTCACTCATTTTTTTTCTTCTTTTATTTGAAAGTTTAAAACAAACAAATGTTAAAATCAATAAAAAAGTGTTCAATAAATATATCTACAAATCAGTGACTCTTAAAGAAAATAAAAGAGAAGAACACTATTATTAACTCAAAACTATATTGTCTTTAATTCTGGGAAAAAGTCAAACAAACTATTGATTGGAAAAGTTATAGTAAATGATATTATATTAATAATATTAGCGAAAAGAGTTTATATCAACTCTTTGACGATTTATCGCATGATTTTTGTTTGAATAAATGTTAGCCAAAGACTGGTTTTGATTTTATTTTTGGTCCTCAAGTGTGAGTCAAACCTTTAATTTGTGGAATCATTATATCAGAAGAAATATGAAGAGATATTTTATGTCATAATATAATCCAAAATACAATTCGTGTTTCCGTTTTATTTTCTAATTTATAATTTCTATAAAAATAAAAACTAAATTTTTTGTTCATTAATTTCTGTTGTTTTTATCTCTTTCTCTGAACTTTTTCTCTGATCTTATTCTTAAGTTTTAGAGTTTGAGAAGAAATCAGATTAAATGATTAAAAATTTAATTACATGAATGCAAGAATCGTGAACTAACTGATGATTACTCAGACCTTTTCAATATTTGACTCAAACAGAATCAGCAAAAATATCAGTCTTTTTCATATAAGTGGTGCCAAACAGGTTATGATCACTACTACCATAACTACTACAGACAATTCACTACGTATTCACTGCTCGTGTCTTCTTCTCAACTAAAAAATGTTCGCAATTGCTTTCAGTTTATCGTAAGAAACGATTACAAAGAGAGTGAGAGAGTGAGGAGAGAGAGAGAGAGAGAGAGAGAGAGAGAGAGAGAGAGAGTGAGAGAGAGAGAGAGAGAGAGAGAGAGAGAGAGAGAGAGAGAGAGAGAGAGAGAAGCTCTGAATTAATTCATAATTACTTCATTGCGACAAAATTCTTGCATTAATTAGAAGAGAAAAATAAAGAAAAATTTTGGTCTCAAGATTTAAATCATGGATTCTATAAATGGAAGAGAATTTGAATCAAAACTGGATCTCATTTTAAGTTATTTTTGTTCATCAGATTTGCGTCAACTGTTTTTAGGCTATTTTCTCAAAACTTAATTTAAAGGTAAATTTGTTGGTGAACTTCTCT
>JAQIXI010001719.1:0-12484 GCA_034700165.1 Galumnidae sp. Gr-Ori-00277 | reverse complement strand
CACCAATACTAAGTCGATCCCTGGGGATCTCTCGTGATTTTGGTAATTCCTGGAATTTGGGTTTTGCCTAGATCAGTACTCAATTAGATTTACATTAAATAATGTAATGTAATTTCGATTTGAAACAAATTAGAATCAATTGATTAGAAGTTTGACATATATTGCAATCAAATGAGAATTTATTTTAACCCAAAACAAAACCAATTAATAATAAAAATAATCGAATTCCAAGAGTTAGTCAACTAAACCAACTTTTCATTCAAAATCAATATCTTAAATGACATCAAATGGTAAATAAAAGATGAGATAAAATTGTTATCGATGTTAGAGTTGGCTATTATTAAACCGTAAAGAAGTCAGTGCTTCAGTTAATCACAACAAACATTGAATTAATAGTAACTACAATTTGCAAGAGAATAAATCTACTGAAAAAACGACCTCTTTGTTGATAGAATCGCGACAATTATTCCAATGTATTATTCGAGACACAAATGTCTGACAGAATGAGTTAATCTCAAGATTGGAGACAAAAGAAAAAGTAATAAAACTCTTGAGATCTAAAAATATAAAAAACTTCATTCAAAGTGTTATAAATTGAATGGAATTCTTAAAAAAGTAAACCATCTCTTATGGAGTAATGAGAACACCTGTGCTGACACTCAAACCATTAGAACTAATTTTAAATAAAAAATAAGGTCTCGAAATAATAAACGATTGAACGACAAATTGACTCTTTCTTCGTATATCACAAAATCTGAGAAATTGTTGATAAATAAAACTCAGAAAAGTTTCGATGTTTTGGTCTTAAGCGCCAAAAATATTGATTACATAACTCTGAGGAGTAATTCATCAAATCTCTAAAATCATCTCAGGGTAAATCGTCAATTTATTAATGACCATACTCATTTCTAAATGACATTTAGTGTATTTCCCATAAAAGGGAGGAAGTATTTCAATTTGAAATGAGTTTAAGGACAACTTTACGGAAAAATTTCAGAAATCTCTGCGAAATAATTCCAAATATTTTTACTTCTGACAATAGTACTCCTCCTTAAAAAAGACCCTGGCTTCAATAATATTTCCTCGATCCTTTATCCAAACAAAAATTTCAAATGAATGAAGAATTTTTTGAAAATACTTTACTATAAATAATTTTCCCGAGAATTTCATTTTGGAGTTCAAGTTCTGACATAAAGTGTATAATCATTTTGTTTTGGGGTTTACTCTTCAAAGAGTGCTTAAACTGCAAAAATATTACCACAAAATCCATAATAACGAGCTATAGTCGACATAACGTTGAGAAACAGAACAGAACAGCACATCTTATTTGATTGTAATCTCAATGAAAATCTAAGTAAATATATGCAAATATAAGCCCTAAAAGCCTTCCTATGAGTATAACTTCTACTCATAATAAAAAAGTTGACTTAAGAGAAAAGTTTTTTTTTGACGATCAGAATATTTAATAATAATAGTTTTAAAATGAAGCAAAATTAAGCCTAACTCTCAGGGAATTTCCTGAGTGAAACGTTTTTCATATCAACGAAATATAATTTCATAAAGTGCTCCAAAGAGTGGTCCAAATGAAAGTAAATATTGAATATTCATTCATTCATTAGTTGTGATTATTGGAGAAGAAAAGCCTATTTATGGAACAAATCAGAGGTTTTGCAGCAAATATTGAATATTCAATAACCAAAAATAGTCATCAAAGGAGTCATTAATGCATTAATTTTTGTTTCAAATCATTTAATAATATTCTAATGATTGACAGAACCCAACAATTATATGAATTACTGATTCCGACAATAATTTAATGCAACAAAACATCAGAAAATGAGAACATTTTCTCTGACCTGAGTATTACTTTGAGTCTAAAATTCTGGTTAAACAGGAATTTCTCTGTTCATAATCCGTGAAATTTTGTTGTGATAATCACTTTCACTGCACATTTTGGCGCAACTTTTTAGAGATTCCGAGTAGTTTCAGTTGTCATTAAAAGCTAGTAATACATGGATTTGCTTTTATTTTAGTGATAATAACGAAATGAATATCAAAAAACTATTAAAGTTTTTACTGAAATTCTAATGAAAAAACATTTTTTTTTGTCAAAATTTTAATATAAAACTAAACGAAGCGTTAAAAGTGTTAATCATTTTTTCTTGAAGTCAAACATGGATTTAATTTTATGCAAATGAAAAATCTATTGATTTAATAATCAAAATCATATCAAACAATTGTGGAAGCGCTGCACAGAATAAGTTGCCCCAGGCTTTCAATGATAAACCTCTTTTAATCGTGAGAATCGATTAAATGAATTAAACTTTTTTTTTGCGAATAACAAATAACAAAAAAAAGACATAAAAATAATTGCAACGGAATTCAATGAATAAATCCGAGGAAATGTTGGTTATATTATAATTACCTTACCTGATATGTGGACGATTGGCACGTCTAGCCTTACGTGAAAAACAGGTGCTTTTATTGCCCATCAGTTGGCGATAAATAGCACTTAGTTATTGAGTCTTCCTTTTTATGTTCCGATCATTCAATGAATAGTTCAGAAGTGAAGACATTTTTTCAATTAAGTTAAGCGAAACCGAAAAAAAACTATTTTCGAATAAAACAAACGAAATATTCTTAAAGAAAAGTGAAAATAACTTTCTTTAGATCTGAGAAGATATGACTTCAATGAATCGAATAAATAATATTTTTAGACGAAAAAAACATTTGAAGAGCTTTTGTTTTTGTTTATCTCTAATATGTTATGTGAGAGAGAGTATAGAGAGTATAGAGGGGTCGACATTTAGTATTTCTGATGAAAAACAACACCCAATAGTTTTATATCCTAGATCATTTTTCACAACAAGTTTTTGAAATAAAGCGGAGTAAATCTCCTGGAATATCAATAAACAGGAAAACTTCTTGACATCAATTGTGAAGAAAGTAATACACAAGAGATAAGTGAAAAGTTTTCACATAAAATATAATTTGCAAATTCACTAATCGTTTGATTAAATGAAAGTTTAAGTCGACCTCAGGTTATAAAATATTGAAAACAAATTTCATTTTAAATGTTATCACTTTTTAGTGAAATATTGCAATCAATGATATTACAGGAAATAATACAAAGATTTAATGGAAAAGCGCTCAAAGAGTGCTATTCTTTGGAAAAGCAGTTCTGGTTAGCGATGAGAATCAACGCTAAAGTCGAGCCATTCCTACCATCAAATTATCCTCAACGCAGATGCGGCGAAGGGATGCTGTACTTTGTTGTTGAGCTACGAGCGCCTCAGCCCTCATCCTAATCGAAAAAGGAGTTTCCATAGAGTTGGTTGAGTCGGTCGAACAGCAATTGACGGTTCAAACGCCAATTCAAGCATTTCTTACGATATTCTCAACGAAAGAAAAATAATATTTGTTTTCCACAAAACCATAGATTCAGTGTTGAGTTGTTGGCACAAACCGGAAGACAATAAAACAAACTAACAGACAATAGGGGCGAAAGAAAGGCAACATTTCTCATATATAGACCAAATGAAGCACTTAGTGGTCAACTCATTGATTGAGAGTATCAACAAAAACTATATAACAAAGAGATTAAAAGAAATGCGACAAAACGTTAATCAACTGATGTTTACTTCAGAGATATTGAGACGTTTGTCGACATAAGACTTAAATTTTATTTATTGTATAACTTTTGTCTTCCATTAGAGCGATGTCTAAGAAATAAGATTAAGTTTACGTCAAATCAAATCCATTAATCAAAGCATAAGTTAATCTTTTGCACAACTGTTACACCAGAATAGAGCTCATACTAACACCAAAACAAATATTTTTGGACACTTTTCTCTTGGGTTTGCTTCCAAATATTATGCTAAACACAGCACAGAATATTAGAGAATCCAATCAAAAACTTGTATCAAAATCATTAACTCTAAAGACAAACATAAGAATTCTTCAGCAAAAGACAAATGACATTAAATGAGACCCAAAACATATTTTTAAATATATATTCGACTAAACATACGTTAAATTACAATAATTTTAAGCCAAAAATAGAAATAAACGCAATATTTGTTTTGATTTAATATTCAAATCATATAAATATGTAATTATTTCTAATTTAATGATAAAATAGTGATAATTTCACTCCTCTTTTATGGGATAATAGGCATTAAAAGAGAGTTTCACTCCTAATATGCGTTCAGTTCTTTAAATTGATATTAGAATTAATTAAAATAAATTCTGTCGTTATTTAATAGAAGTGATGCACAAAATTTTCCAGACTATTAACTATTAACTATAAATGAACTTTAGATTTGATAAATTATATCTAACTTTGAATAACATTTCGACTTATATGAACGCAATTAATACGAAACGGAAACACAAATCCTAAGTTTTATGATAAAACAACTCAAGAGTGGGAGAGAAAGGAATAAAGGGAGCACTGAATCTGATATGAGTAAAGATCGCGTATTCCGATTAACAACAATATATCACTACTTCTTGACTTTTCATCAGAATTTCCCAAATGTTAAGTTCAACTAAAAAGTTAATACAATATAAGGCAATGTTAGCCTCCAATAACACCATCGGAGACATAGTTTACGTTTCAGCTCAAACTCAAGAGACCATTTCAAGCCATTGAGTCAATACTTCGATTGAATTCTATGTCCATACAATCAAAATTAATTCAATGAACAACTCTTCCATTTATTAATATATAGAATATGATAGAATGGACAGTAAAAAATAATCTCATCAGAACAGCTGCTGTTTTAAGGGGAACACCCATTACTGTCACACAAACTACTGTCAAAACTAATAGATTTCTAATGAAAATAAATTCTTGATTACATGCAATCGATAGAAAGCATAAACATTTCGGATAAATAATAATAATTGCGTGAAATTCAACAAAAGGCCTAAAATTGTGTTAAATAATGAAACAAATTATAGCCAACGCTTTATAACTTATATTAATGAAATGTTAGGCAAACAAACGGAACAATCGGTAATAAAAAGAAAAATAAAAGCAAATGTTACACAAAAAAAGTGTTTTTACCAAATGTTTAATGCATTCAAAGAATTCAAAAGTAAATGTCATAAACGACTTCTTTTCAGATGAATATTTCGTGAAATGTTTACAAGAAATTTGTTGAACATATCAAATGTGTTCAACACTTGAACTCAAATGAATATAACATACATTTGAGTTATTAGATTATGAATCAAATGCCGTTCCGAAGACTTGTAATGCAATTGACAGACATTTTATTTTTGCCAATTTTGTTTGTCTGACAACTAATTTAGATAAGAATAAAAAAGTATTGTTTAATCTAAAAATAGTGTCACTCAGAATGAGATGTAGTGATGGCTCCAATTGGATGAAATTCAATTAATTCAATAGAGATTTAATTAAAATATTTTCAAAGTCAGCTCTAAATATAATTTTGCAAAATTAGAGATTCACAGCGGGAACACATTTAGGCACTGGATTAACAGTTAATATGCTAGATCCTATTATAAATAAAATTAGAGGGTTAGACAAATAAGATTCCAAACGCTATGAAAAATGTTTTTCCTTTTGCTGACAATAACCGCTAAATTGACTGATATCTCGACTAAACCCTTGATTAGACATCAGTCGGAATCTCAAACAAAAAGCGGAGGCAAATGAGTAGAGCTGTCATTCCAAGTCTTTGATGTATTACCAAAAGTGGACATCTATTAACTATGTATTGTAGGGCCGGTTATGGGAGTTATTCTTAGATTATAACAGTTTGACAGTGAAGTCAAGACATCTGGAAATAGTAAAACTATTTCGCGCCAACACATCTAATTCACGTCCGCACAGGAAAACATGTATTGAAGCGGAGACACACAGAGAGGGAGAAGAGAATTATCGATGAAATCAAAGAATAAATTTTTTATGGATAATAAAACTCTTAGTTTAGATTATTTCGATTTCCATCAAATAAAACCGTTTTTCAGTTATTTTCGTTTATTTCGCTTTCATTTATATTTTTCTTTTCCATCAAAATTTCAACAGAAAACTGAGTTAATAACATTTGAAATTATATGGAAAGAAAAAAAAAGAAAATATAAATAATCGGATGAAAAATCGCTGCAAAACACAAATGTCTTTTTGAGACCCAATTCATGAAAAAACTTTTTTAGAGACGCGTCCGGAAAGTCATCACTATTTGATGACTAATCCAATGAATGAATGTCTTTATTGTAAGGGAAAAGTTTGTGAAACCACATCCGCTTTGTCTCACGCCCTGAACCTTTCCGAGAGACGACTCCACCAAAAATGAAAGTTTAAAAAAACAAAATTCTAGTCCTCAGAGAAAACACTAAATGTTTCTCAAAAAAGTTGTAAATAAATGTAATTAAAAATAAAGCTCTGAATTAAATATTAGAAACAAAAAGTATTTCTAATGATATGTTTGTGAAGAAATGATAATAATTTTAGCATAAAATCTTATATTAAGAGAGTTGTGCCAAAACAACCGGTTATTATATGTTAAGCACACTATCAATAAGGGATTGGAGTCATTAACTGAATAATATATCTGCGATTCTTTGGAAGCCATTCACACAAACATTCACTACATTAACGACAACTGAATCTAAGCGACAGTTAATCATCGATACTAAGCCATGAACTCAACCATTGGTTAAGTCAAGAGAAACACACAGACATCGATTAGGAGATTCCAGGAGAGACTGTTCTCTTAGTTTAGCCTTATTTCAGATATAAAAACATCGGACGTAAAGACAATACGATATTAAAACAATAATTAGAGTAAAAGCAAACCAAATAAAAATACGACAAAAATGGGACAAACAATCAATTAATAAATAATTAAATTATTTAATTATTGATGTCTTGCCTAAAGAGAAGTTAAAATTTCTTATTGATTGCAAATATCATAAAAAATAAATTCAATTAAATTAATTGTATTATAAATTTGATTGAAATCATTGAAGCGTTTCGTAAAAAAGTTATCTTAAAAAAATACCTATTCTTCGATATGACACAACCTTCCAATCAAAAGGGGATTGACTTCTCTTACAAAGAGTTCTCATTTACTAAAATCTCATCCAAAAGATTGATTTTAGTCATAAAGTTTCTGCTCGCTTACATTAACAAATTACAACTGTTTTTATAATTGCTCTGAACTTTTTAGATAAGTCTAATTTGTGAGCAAGGCAATAAATCAAATTAAATAAATACAAGTTTTAAGAAAAAGTCCTAAATTTTAGTGACTAAACATTCATTTGGATTAAGATTTGGTCCAAAAAAATCAGTTTTTGGTATCTCTTAAACGAAATAAAAGTTTAAAAACAAATACTGTATTTCGAGAAATGTAGTGACACTGGAATAAGACTTACTTAAGATAAAACACTCGGCCATCTCTCGTGATTTGGGCGCTCCAGTTCTTACGCAGTCTCTCATTCAATTGAGATAAACTTCGACAGATGTCCGATCCGTCCGTTGCCGACAACGGAATAATATTAGAATTGTTTGTAATTATCACTCGATTATCATTATTTGAGTTTTTATTCAGTGTTTCATTAGTCGATCCAACCTTTTCTTCCTTTATCTCCAAGTCTTGCATTTGTTGCTATTATTATTCACTGAAAAATACAAAATTAATTAAAATAAGTTAACAACAATTCTTCTATTCATAAAGGATTCAATAAATAAAAGGTTTCTTAGAGTCCGCCCACTCCTCAACTCCTCAACATTTATCTCATTTACAAATATATCAACTTTTCAAACATTGATGGATAGTCTCTATTGAAAGAGATTTTTAAAGAATAAAGTTTATTGAATAAACTAAAATTGTCAGCTAGCAAATTTAAAATGCCATAGAATGACAAAAACTGCTTTTTGTTTGAATTTCAAATTATTTTGTCAAACGAGAAGTATTGCCGTTTCCAGACTTTTATACCTTTACTTGTTTTGTAAATTTGAGACCAAATATTGTCTTACATTTACATAATCTAATAATTTAATCTTCTTTTCTTTTATACTTTATTTCAATTGAAAAACTCACTCATAATAAAAGTTAATTAATCCGGTTTATAGTAGACTTCAATTTTGAGTCTAAAACAGTAATATTTTAGAGTTTATCGTAAAGTAGAAGTAATTATTGATTTGTTGGCAAAATATAATTCAATGAAACTTTACGTTAACTTATATTTCCTTTAATTTAATTTTTATTTTTATTTTCTAAATAATTAATTTTAGTATTTATAGTGAAACAGAGTTTAGAAAATTTTGAGAACTTTTCTGAGAAGTTAAGAATTAACCTAAAATTTGCTAATATTTATAACCAAATTTACTTGAGTTCTTAAATGTAGTATAAAACAAACTAGCTAATTTCAGCAAATTATTATTATTTATAAAATATTATTGAGTAGTAAATGACTTACGAATGAAAAATGATTTTTAATTTCAATACATTGAGAATAAGTGACTTTTTGTGAGTACATCACAAATAACATTGTATTCAATCGATGAATAAAAGCGATGCTAAACATAGAGATATCGCTATAGTAGTAGTATTTCGTTGTTTTCACATTTATATGGAGTCAACGAGAAAATTGTTGTTTTATGTAAAGGTATTTCACCCAATTTTAAGGGAGACTTAATTTTAACCTATTTTTAAGAACTTGATTGGATTGATCTTAATTATCGGTTATATATTATTGACCCGTTAAGGCAATACACAAATAATTAGCACTTTTTCAATTTGCCACAAAATACCACTTATGATTGGCCCAATCTAAAAGGCCAAGTGGCGAAATATCAAGCTTATATTAGAATCAATTTGAAATTACATAAAGATGACGAAAAGCAATTGTTGCAAGGGGGAAATTCTTGAGAAGGATTTTTGCTAATATTCAACAAATGATTAATTAGGAGACCATTGCTATCATTACATACAATGTATTCAATTAATTGGAAAAAAGTATTCATAAAACAATTTTATTAATTATTTATCATTTAATAATTCTTGAAATAAGTCACAGGTCTTACGTCTAGTGATTGAAATAAAAGGAAAAATTGTATTTATTTGAAACTTAATTGAGCCTGGGAGGAAAAACGCCCTGAGCAATGAACAATTTCACCATTGCTAAGGTATACAACAATCAAAATTTATCGTTTCGTCAAACATTCAGAGGGTTTGAATTGAATGCATAATTTCAGAGTTCAGAAGAAATGTTAGTCAACACTACAATTAGCATAACTTTTGACTTATTATGAATACCAATGTATTTGTGTTTATGCAATACAAGAGTGCACTCAAATTGAGATGTTCTCAACTCTCGTATCGATTCAAGAAATACATTGAAGAGAAGTTACCTCACAGTCACTGAAATATTCAATTTTTTCCAAAACTTCTCCGAGAATTCAATCTTATATTCAAAACCAAAATTAGGAATAAATGCTTTTTTAAATTATTAATTCTCTTCAAAAATAAACCAAATTTTAATGAAATTATTTTCAACGCTTTTTATTTATTTAAGAAATATAAATTTGCATTACGTTATATCTTCGCTCCCCCCCCCCCCCGAGGGAGGGAGAGAGAGACGAAATAGTAAGGATATTTTATAATGAGTAAAAAATAATGAAAAATTATCTTTTTTATTTGTTAATAAGATAGTTGGGGACACTTTTTGGACCCTTTTAAATCTCATTCTCAAATAGTATTACCAAGTTGATTTTAAAATTGTAATCTTTTGTATATTAAATATTTCAACTTTTGTATGCGTTGTATCATGGTTAGTTCTTTATTATAAAGAAAAAGTATTGACCAATTGATACAAATGTCTTTTAAAGTATAAATATTTGATGACACCATTAAATCCCAATAAATTCTAATTTTAAACATTATTTAAGGGTATACTTTTTACTTGCTGAAATATTCAAGCTCAATTTTGAAAAGAACTACCTTCATTTATTATTAAATTCATTAATGTATTAAATATCTTATAACAATCAAGCATTATTGCAATAATATCCTGGTAATACCGGCCGGTATATAAACTGAGAAGCACGGCCTGGATATCAAGAAACTCATATCAAAATGAGCTTGGTATCATTTTGAAGCTTATTTCAAGTAGATTCTATAGTTAAAATTTCAGCTGCTAATGACCAGTCTCTTTTTAATTATAATTAATTTAAAATTGATTTTTAAAGCTTTAAAAATTATTAAGAAATGAACCAATGATTCAAATATACAAATATATCAGGATAATCATGAGTAAGCTTGAAATGAGTAAAACTTATTATTCATACATTTGTTTATGGTATTAACAAAAAATGTTTTTTTTTAATA
Organism: Galumnidae sp. Gr-Ori-00277; assembly: GCA_034700165.1. Classification (NCBI taxonomy): domain Eukaryota; kingdom Metazoa; phylum Arthropoda; class Arachnida; order Sarcoptiformes; family Galumnidae; species Galumnidae sp. Gr-Ori-00277. The sequence goes on along the minus strand of JAQIXI010001719.1, from coordinate 2,120 downwards.
CCTTTATAGTAAAAATAATTTTAATAAATAAAATATTTTGAATCTTAATTTTAAACTTTTGATTATTTTGTATACAATTACAATGTAATATCTATTCATTCAGTTTGCAATATAAAACTTTAGTCATTCAATTATTGTTAGATTTTAAAGCTTTAAATATCAATTTTAAATTAATTATAATTGAAAGGAGACTGGTCATTAGCAGCTGAAATTTTAATAATAGAAACTACTTGAAATAAGCTTTAAAATGATACCAAGCTCATTTTTATATGAGTTTCTTGGTATCCAGGCCGTGCTTCTCAGTTTGGCAAATAACAGAAATTAGTGAAATAATGAAATCATATACTAATTCTCAGTGCAATTCTACATTAATGGCCAATATATTGAAAACAAAGAAGGTTAATCAAAAGAAGTGAATTAATTAATTTCAAAATATCATTTAAAATTTTTTTCCACCAAGTAAAGTCTAATTATTCACATAATTTTGGATTTCATATCATTATAAAAGTGTGTAATGACAGTAACATTATTTATATTTGATTGAAATGAGCATGAATATTTATGATCCTTTAAGAAAAATATTTTATCATTACATTTACAGAATGCCAGTGTTTCTAAGAAGAACCTTTTTTTTAACATGGACAATATTTTTTTCAATTTACAATAAGTGACTTATCTCTTTAACATTAACACAATATACGGACTTTATTTTAAAGCTAATCTAAATGTGCCAAACAAAAAATAGCTCTATTTGATATTCTTTATTGGAATACCATAAATTATTTCTGGAATCAATTGACCCAAATTTTTATTTCAGTTTTCTATTGGTTTTTTGTCAAAAACAGTGATATAAAAATTTTCATTAGTTTTTTTTTTGTTTCTGAACTTATTTAAGTGATCTTGGTGTGATATTAAAATACAATTCTTCTTCTATAATACACACTAATAATGTCTTTAATATCCGATGTGACCTATGACTATGATCTTTACAAATGTTTTAAATTTTTAAATAATAAGTCACTTGACATAAAATTTGTCACATAACACAAAAAAACTAGAAATATGGAACTTCAATATACTGTTTACAGATTTGATCTAATTATTCAAATACTTTGGAAAAAAAAACCAAAAAACCTAGGCGCAATTTTTTTGAATGAGTAAATATTTAAATTTTAAAATGAATATTAAGCTTTATAATTTTTATTCAAATAAAGAAAAATATCAAATATATAAAATTTCTGAGCAATATTCCAATTTTGTATAAAAATATGCAACTTTTTACAAATAGTAGGATCATGATGAATATATATTATTATTTTATCTCTTAAATATAATTAATCTCATTTCAAGACTTTATTATTTTACTAAATATTATAATAATTTAAATATTATATAAATCTAATAAAACTGTAAGAAAAGTTAAAAATACCACAAAATTATATCAAAAATTAAATATTATAAAACTGGGCAATTTTATTATATGTCTTTTTTAATTTAAATTGTAAAGGCTTAGAGGCACTGACTTGTGTTGTTTAACGTTTATGTTTAATGAATCAATCCTGAGACAATTTTTCGCTTTTAAGTGAAGTCAATTCTTATGAAGGGGAAGAGATAGTGACTGGCTCTCTTACTTCTGTTGGACATAATACTGAAATGTACCAAACTCTAGTAACTAATTCTATGGAATAATCTGATCCAGAAGAGTTGGAGTTACTTGTATTTAAAATATTTTATAATGAAAACAGATTCCCTTGTTTTTTGCCCTTGGTGAAAACAGTTTATTATTTGATACGAAAATATGAGTAAGAGGATAAAAATTTTGTTGAAAATGTAACCCTAATATACAACTCAATATGTCTTTTTTTAGGAATAAAATCAATAAACATTTTCATCAATCAATAAATATATTTTATAGGATTCAATATTCACTATTCATTTTGGACTCTACTTATAAAAATAAATTCAATCAATTATTTAAAAAAATAGTAAACATGTTTTTGGAAGAGCCCGAAGAAAGACTTATTCGTTTTTCGTATATTTTATATTACAGTCATTTATCGGTTTAGTAAAGCATCGGTTGGGTTAACCAATCGGTTTAGTTAAGTAATTTCTAAAACCCT
>JAQIXI010001718.1:0-12491 GCA_034700165.1 Galumnidae sp. Gr-Ori-00277 | reverse complement strand
TTTGGCTCAACTTTTGATAAATTTAACGATAATTTATTAATTAATTAATTATTTTGTGATAAAACCAATGATTTAAAGATTCAAATAAAAAACAAATGAAATGTTTTGATTTCGTTTCTGTGGTCACGTGTTATCCATATCGACGTAATTTGTGAACAAATCAGTAAAAACATTCCTTATTTGAAAAGTTAAAATTTAAGTTAAATATCAGCAAGATCCTTTTATAAACTTTTCCTATTGAATAATTTAATACTGAAGTTTAGTTTCTTTTTTATTAAATTTATGAAAACAATATATTTTTCATTTATTTTTACCATTCATTCCGTTCATTAAAATTGATATGAGGACAGATTGCCTTCAATTATTAACTTTGGATTACCTAGGTCCTTGGCCCTAGGTATTTTGCAATTACTGTATATTTTTCAAATTGAATGTCATTTCAATTCTTAATAAATCATTAGATTCTCAGAAATTTAAAAACAAATTTAAATCATTGAATAAGACTTTTAATGAATTGAAAAACACTTTCATTCGAATTATTAGTTTATTTCAATTAAAACAATTGTTTCAACACTTCGTTAATCAATTAATTTATTTACATTTAAAATAACTAATAATTTATATTAAATATAAAATTATTGGCAAATATTTAATCGAAAAAAATGAATCGAAAATAACTAAAAATTATAATTATTTGGTGTTTTGTTTGGCAACAAAAATCAATTTCTTAATTATATTGAATACCGAATCACATCTCACTCATAGCCAGGAGTTTACAATTGATTTATCATTCAATTTCAATAGTATAATAGCAAGATAACAATGATTAATCTTGGTCAAAATTATTCAAACATATGTCCTTTACATGATTAATAAGCAAATCTTAAGCCCTGGGCCTAAACAATGATTATTAACCCCTCGACTAAAAGATTCGGTAATTCAAAACATTATTTAAAACTTAATTAAAAGATTACATACTTTTGATTAAATGAATTAAAGATCTGTTTTTCTCTTAATTCTAAAAGTAGTTTAAAATAAGAAACAAAACACAAAAAAAAATTTCAAAATAGAATTTTCTTTCAAATTGAAAAATACCCTGAATATTGTCTAAACAATTGGCAATAATTTCTGGGATTTTTATACCAATTCTTTCAAACATTGAATGAATGTAACGATTCTTCAAAAGATAATTATCTTAAAACTAAAAAACAAACGAAAAAAAATAGAAATTTGAGTCAAATTAAAACAATTGTTTTGTTTCTTTACTAACAGTACCTAAAAAGAAGTACTATTTCTCAAACAACAGTCAATGTGTGAAAATGTCTATAACTACAGTTAAATGTGAGGACTGAGCGACGGGCAAAAACTGGGAACAGATACTCAATGTTCTGCTCTTTAATTACAATATATATTATCTCAAAAAATATGGCCTAATATCGAAAAGTGAGGGATTGAGTGGTATTCCAATAACTGATTAAAAAGAAAACATCAAAAACTCTCGACGAACGGTCCCGGGAATAGACCCGTCTTTCCTGTCCGTTGAAGTGTTCCCTTAAACCATCCGTCTTCTCGTTTTTTATGGACATATACAACGTCTCCCACTTTTAATTCCAACTCATATTCGCTGTTCGGGGGATAAGGCACTATACATCTGAACCGTTCCCTAACCAGTGAAGGCGGTCCGATAGCCGGCTGTTCCGGTGTTTGCACTGACTCTCTCATCACTGTTTTAGCCGCCATTCGATTTTTAATGACCTAAAAATGTCAAAAAAATATAGAAATAATTGAATCAAAATTATAATAAAAAGACAAATGTTTTATAAGAATAAGTTGTCCTCAAATGATAGTCTTGTCTTTCATTATCTCTCAATTTGTCACTTAATTATCATTTCATTCATTGAGAAAACTCATAGAAATCAGTTCTTTCACACAGAGATAACTACAAAACATAGAAATACTTACAGTGTTTGAGTCGTCAAAAGATGACTGTTTCTTATGGGACGCAAATTCTGTCAGTGACTCGTTAGGACAGGAACCGGACCTGATATGGATGGGCGCCAGACTATTGGGTGAAGTGTCTACAAACGATGGATTATCGCATGAAAAGCCATTACTGAGATTATTATGACTATTGTTATGATTATTACTATTATTATTATTATTGTTATTATTATTATTATTATTCAATGAGTTTTGTTTTCGCTTTGGTTTCGACGAAGACGTGAATCTTTTAATAAAATTCGACTTCTCTTTCGATTTGGACTCTTTCCTATCTAATGGGGGCCGACTATGACTGGTGGGAGTCATCGAACTCGAAGACATTACCGACACATTCGGCGGTGGAGTAATGGCAGTGACCGCCGTATGCATTGATGAACTGTTGGCCAGCATTGAGTGGGTGTTTCGCGTGGCCGCAACCTTGGGCTGGTGCCAGACTGGACTCGTTCTGCACAGGAAATAAGTAATTTATTTAATGCCTTTTATTGCGAATATTTTTGATTTCAATTATTTAAAGTTATTTAAAGAGATATAAATCATTGCTTTAAATGGATATTAGTTGAGAACCAATTGACACAAATTATAGAATGAATTCATTCTTAAGTTTCTTAAGTATTCTTCAAACGTTTTTAACGATAAGAATAAGAATAATAAAAACGGTTTTCGTTTAATATTATAAAAGACTTGCATTTAATACTTGAAATCATGTGATCTGAAGACACGAAATATTCCTTAAAAACTCATTATTACGATTAAAAGCTCACGAAATGCAGGTATGGTTTCGAACTTAATTTGAATAATGACTTCACTCATTTGAATATTGAGTTGTACATCAACTCATCTGTAAGATACGCAAGGTGACTTAAGTTAACTAGTTAGAAAAATGTCACGATTTTCAAATATAGAACTTATATTAAAATATAAAATATAATAATTTAAATAAAAATGATCTAGTTCAATTAAATTATAATAATATTCATAATAATAATAATACTTTTTGGAAATAATTTTCATAATATAATATATTTATATTCTCTGAAATATATTCCATTAATAATAAGATTATAAACTAACAACTTTCTTAAATGATCTAGATAAGAAAAATACAGAGTAAGGGAGTGTAAGCCCTGAGAACAACAAAACGCAAATGAATGGAAAATTAGTGCAAATAATTAAAAATTGCGAATTCAAGTCAAACATTATTACCGGAACTACGGATTTAGTGATGAGAAGAATGAGTAATCATTAGCTCGAAATTCCTAATACAGACTCACTTAAGGCTAGTAAAAGCAAAGCATATGCAAGGTCATACTTTTTAGACTAACCCAAGATATTTACACTTAAGTGAACAATTGCTACAATTATTGCATACTCTAACCAAAGAAATTTACGCTTAAGTAAACTTAAAAACTTTGATTTTCGAGTAAATGATCTTCGATTAAACGACATAATCTCAATTCAAAGGCAATGGAGAGAAGACGAGTCATTATAACACTATTTGCGTCTCAAAACCAATCATTAGTTGTTAAATCTCTCTCTCTCTCTCTCTCTCTCTCTCTCTCTCTCTCTCTCTCTCTCTCTCTCCGAACTAAAATTAATTCTTGAAAAGTCATTAGCAGTGCATTCATTTGAGAGGATAATCACTGGGTTTGTAGTCTATTCTTAATGAATGAGAGGATAATCGACACTAAATTTCTTTAACTTCGAAATGAAAATCATTTTATAATTTAATCAAAAATAAATTATTAAAATTCAAAGCTCTGGTATTACAGCACCGGTTCATAAGTGACATTAAAATTCAAATTCACTATCAATTAGTCAAATGATAAATGAGTTTAAGACAAGAGCTAAGAAAAACCAATTCATAAACAAATTAATTATAACTCAGGAATAGATTAATGAATTCATTTACCCTATCGTTAACTTTTCTAATCGAAGACTTAATTTATATTAAATTAAAATTAACCGAAAATTAAAAAATACCTCTCATTGAGCGACGACTGGGAGACTGACTGTGGCTTCGAAATCAAAAGCGACTGATTGAGAGCCTGAGCCAATTGGTTAATACCCGACTCTTCATTCGACTGTTTAGTATTTGGTACTAGAATACTACTCAACGGACGGGTAGGTCTTTGTGGAGGTGGTGGAGGCGGTACCAGTGCTGTCAAATTACGGGAAACATCGTAAAGAGGTTGACCTGTAGGACGGGGTCGTGCATAGACTATTGCATTAGACTCTGTGGCACTATTTGACTGCGGACTTGTGTTCTGAGCAGTCGACTCCATCGGCGTCACACCAGAGGACAGACTTATCGAAGGCTTCAGTGGGAGTATAGGTTTAGGCTTTGGAAGTGGCGGCTCTTTTCCAATGATGGAACTGTTCGCCGATGGTAAAGGTTGACCGATGGCTCTTGACTGAGATGTGCCAATAATACAGCCGTATTGAATGGTCTGTTGTACACAAGACCTGAAACAGAGGCGGAAAGACATAAATATTAATGACATTCGTATGTAATTTAATTTCTCTAAAAAGCATTTATTTTTAATTAAATGAAAGCAAAGAAAAAATATTTTAAACCAAAAATTATCCAAAAATAAAAAAATATAATGAAATTCACAAAAACTTTGACTAAAAAAGACATAAAAGGACTCAGATTTAGGCTAAACATAAGACTTTATTTCAAATGCAATCAAAGAAATTGAATACTTGACTAATTGTACGTAATTTCCAGGGAATACACCAGAAGTGCCGGTGCGCAAAGAGACTCCTTTATACCATCCGTCGTGACATTTCTTATAAACCGAATAGAGTTCTCCTTTTTTCAACTCTAATTCGTCTGTCTTTTGGGGCTTATAGTTATAGAGCGCCACATAACTGCACAGACATCGGGAGAGACACAAATACACAGAATAATTAGACAAACATTTGCTAACTCTGAGTTAAATCAGTGACTAATTCCTGGGAATAGACACTAATTATTCATTGAATTAGAAAATAGGAGACTATTTTGTGATTAACAGTAAAACCTCTGATTAATAGGAGTTGTCTATCACTTGACTATCAGTTTTTAAACTAACGGTTAGGCATTTTCATAAAAAATTCTATGATATGGGAGTAACAGCCCTTCGGGAAACCGATAATCACAAACCCATTCCATCAATCAATAAATAAACGTCTGATTCAAAACCCCATCTCTTAAGAAATCAGTGGTTTTACTGTAAACTAAACTCATTACAGAAATAGATTAAAGTCTTAAACACTACGAAAAGTTAATGAAAACAATAGTAAATACTCTTCGAGATCTTTTCCCTCATAATTGTAGAGCGGTTTGGCTCCAGGAAGACTATTAGACGGCGTTTGGGCCAACTGTTTGACTAAACTTTGCTGTACTTTAATCTGTTGTTGTGGTTGTGTTGACTGTTGGCCTGGAATTTGATTCAGAATTAAATTTGTCTGATGTTGAGGAGGTGGTGGCAGCGGGTGTTTCATTGATATTTGTTGTGGCAGTGCTGTGACCGGCGTTGGCGGCACTGTTTGCGGACTTTGGCTCTGATTTGGCTGAGAGTTGTGAGGAGTTGTTTGACTCAGAATCTGTTTACTACTAAACAATTGATTGATAGTCAGTCCGACTGCATTCGATTGGGGGCCGACACCAGTACTCGAACTCAACTCTAATAAATTGCTGACATTTTGGCCATCGTTTCGATCAATGGATTGCTTTCTATTAGTTTTGAGACCTATTTGTCGGCGAAAACCATAAAAAATAAAACAAAGGATTAAATAATCGAATATTTAATAAAAAAAATCCGGTTTTAATCCAAACAATCATTTCTTTTGTTTCATTTGGTTCTGTCATTAATCACTTTATTCTCTAATTAATGATAAGAACCAAACTTTCGATTAATTAATAGAACAGAATAGCACAGAATAGGAGGGATAATAAGTCACTGGATTTTCATCTGAAAACGTCCTCATTCTAAGAGATCTGAAATTCTCAGTAAATATCAAATGAATGATTCGGATGAAAAAGTTTTCACATTATTCGAATTGACTGAATAGTACAGAATAGGAAAAATTACTGGAAAAAAGCAGCCGTTCCTCTATTATGTACTCTATTGTAGGTTAAAATCGATACTTAAATGAGAGAAAAATTCGTGGCTTTGATTAGAAAATCAATACTTAAATAATGTTAAGGAAAGCCATCCGACGCTTTCATTTGATAATCAAATATAGTATAATAACAGAGAGAAAGAGTACTCTTTCTTCATAAAAAAGGGAAAGACATCTGAAGCCAAAGGGAGAGCCAATATTGAAGTCGATTAAAGTAAATCAATTAATGAATTGATTTTCAAACTTCTAATTGAATTTTCAATCGTTTCAATCAATTCAAAGACAATTAGTTTTAGTTTTAATCTGTGCTCAAAACCTTTGGGACAGAATAGAGGACAGAATAATTGCCATAAACTTTAGGCACAAACAAAAAAAATAGAGAAAAATAAAATCAAATCAAATAAATCAGTGAATAAACAAAAGAATGAAAAATATGTTCAATAAAATAAAGATAATATAAGACAGAAATCAAATTAAAAGATAAAAAACAACTGAAAAGAGGGAAAAACCGAAAACAATAATCAAAAAACAAATACAAATCAGAGGAAAGACATACAAAAAGTGGTAGTCTTTTGACTAAAATATATTCAAATAATTTTTTTTTGTCTAAATTTATACGAAAAGACAATAAATGAATAAATATTTTCTGAAATCAATAAAAAGAAAGACAACAAAAGAGAGGAAATGGATAAACACTAAACGGATATTAAATATCCAACGAATAAACGAATCAAATGTTAATTCAGTTCCAAATCACTGATAATTTGGGCCATAATTTCCGCCACAATCTATGAACTTAACTAAAGAATAGCTCAAGAAATGAGATAAATCAATGGCTATTCAATGATAATGAATGGCAATGAATGACAAATCAATGACAAAAGAAGAGTCAATCGATACCTTCTAAGAGACGGATCAGTAGTATATTCGGTGGTAACTCATCAACGTTTTGGTCGCATTGGACCCGACATTCGGGACACAAGAGTTCCCTCCGGGAGTGGACGATCTCCAGAAGACATCGACGGCAAAACGTGTGCTGACAGGGCAATACCCGAGCGGTGGCGTCCAACTGTTCCAAACAAACCGGACACTCCAATGCTTTGTCCAACAGATCACTCAACAGATCCATTGGCGAAGAAGTTATCTTTAAACAGTCCTTTACTGGTCAGACGATTATCATTGAATTTGCGGACATCTATTCCATTGTTTTTGTTTAAAATCACTAAAATTGTTGACTAATGGACAACAAAAGACATATTTTTCACAATATTTAAGACATTTGTCTGAAACACAATTTCTTAAAAACAGATTTCAATTCAAAACACGATTTTATTGAATATTTGCAATAATTATGAAATTATAGCCACAAAGTGTTGGGTCGAAACCAAAACACAACTCATTACTAATGATTTAATTACTAAATATTAATTAAACTAAAGAAACATAATTTTAAGGACAGAATAAGTGTCGAAGCATTTGTTAATCCGTTGGATGTATTCCTTCACAACAAAAATGGTTTTTGTGTTTTGAAGTCGTATTGAATGAATGCCTCACTATTTGTGTTGTCTTTCATTCAAACACTCACTTAAGAGCACTGTTTGAGCGCAAAGCACAGCACAAATGCAACTGAAAAGTAAAGAGAGAGAGAGAGCGGAGCACAGGCTCTACGGCTCTCTCATCGCCTGTACTCATAGCTCAGACTCGATGTGCACTCTGGGCGGTACCCTTACCTCTAATTGCCATATATTCCAGACATGAAATTACTGCCACTTAAACGACAATTTCAACTCAAAAACTAAGCGATTGAATTCCTTACTTATTTTCGATCAATTTGCCAGATAATCAAGCTTTGTAGCAAGCTAAAAACATCAATACCATGCTAAAAATACCATGGTTTACCTCAAAAAATGGTGGTCTCAGCGAACTTTCACCTTCTCATTGAACTTTTCATTACTTTTGATAAACGAAAAGAAAAAAAACACTTTTTGTGGAAATTTTGTGATAAAAATCACATTTTTTTCCGCTTTTAATGAAAAGTTTAAAAAATGCCAAAAATGTATTCTGGCCTTAAAAATGAACCAAAATGAACAGGATGAGATCAGATTAGATGCCTTTATCTAACAAATAATAAAAGTCATTCGTCTCATCCAAACCCAAAATAAAATAATGACAAAGTGGTACTTGTTCAATTTATATTATTTAGCCGACAATAGCCGAGTATAATAGCCCTAGCTCAAACTGACAATAAAACAATTTTAATGCATGCAATACCTTATTACAACTGAACTTGCTTATAATTTACACCAACGAACACCTTGATAAATCAGTATAGTATTAAATTAAATAGAACGTAATAAATAACTAGTTAATAATGCCATAATTTAAATGAGTAATGAACTTTGTACCTTGCTCAAAATGTTGTATAATATCAAATGTTTATATAAACAAATTTGACTGTAAGTGTAGAGACATTGAATATATTCTGTTCCCATCAGACTATAAATGCAATGAAAGCCTGTGTGCTATCCATACGAGCACTGGTAGTGCATAAGGAAATTCACTCCTATTTCCTTCAGCCCTCCGGCACTTATGATGAGCCCATTCGGCAAAACGTTTTGCGAACGAACCGTAAAAAAGAGTCAATAGTTTTTCGGTTCCACTATTTTTTGGTTACAATCCGTGGCTTTAAATACAATTTTTTTTGTTCACATCGTTTACTCTTAAATTTATTTAGAATTTTATTTTATTTTCAGACAAATATTTCAAAGACTATATATTTTAAAAGTTCTTTTTTTTCTCTGTAAACTTGCAACTTATATATAATTGTAAAATATTTATATTTCGGAATAAGTTTTTTATTTTGTTATTTTGAAAAATATTGGACTAATTTTTTCCAATTGAAACCTGTCATAATCAATAATAAACGAGCTTGTTTATTTAGTTTAGAAATTAAATAATATACTCGAATAAATTTTTATTAAACTTAATAAGGAATAGCCAGCGGTTGTTAAACGATTATTTATTTATTTTTAATAAAATTAACCAGGAGCTTAAAAATGAATTTGAAAAAATAGAAACTAGTACAATTAATGTATGCATTAAATATTAAGTCCAGAGACATTTCTTAAAAAAATTCCTATTCTGTTCTACAGCTGGCATTCAATTCAAAGCACTTCCCTGAGGCTGTCCTAATGAAAATGCAATAAAAACTATTTAGAAAACAATGATCAAGCGCATTTTTCTCTGACATTTGGTTTTATAACAAAGAAATATAATTATAAAATACTTTCACTAAAAACATCTGTTTTTTTTTGTTGGTTAATAATTTATTAGTTTGAACATGGCCAATTATGAAATATATCTATCAAAGTTTGCATTACTAATGAATTAATTATTTGAGCTAGGCTAATTCAACTTTTGATTATAGGTTAGATAAGTTTCACTAATAATTAATTCGATTAAATTCTTGAGTTTTTGTTTTTCATTTTTTTTAATTCACTTTTTATTAAAAATTTTACTGAAATTTTAGCTGAAATTTTTCATTCGAAGTTTGTTCTCCTTTTTTCATTTAAAAAGTTTGATAGATATTTGATCATAAAATAGGGTTAATTGAGCTAGATAAGAATTATATAAACTAGACTAAACAAATTAGGCAGAAATCTTTTGCCAAATATGGTTTAAAAACAACAATTTTAGTCAAAATAGTCTCTATTTTCAGTCAAAATAACAGCAAAAGAAGACTAACTTACAGTCGAACTCATTTTTCAAGCATTAAAGTCATACACCTTTTTCTTTAAATAAAAAACAATTAATTATATCATTTGAAAAATCTGTATTTCAACACAACTTTCCCAATAAATCTACCTTTAATTAAATGCCCAAAAATTTTAATTAACTACTCTTGGTATTAGTCGTAGGATTTATTATTTCGAGGAAGACTTTATTTGCGGTTCACTTCATTGGGTCCACAATTTATTTGTTAATTGTATTCAATTATAATAATTTTTTTTCTATAAAAAACAAATCATTAAAATAATAAAAGAGAAGAGAAAATTCTTTTCTCATAAGAGAGAGAGGGGAGAGAGAGAGAGAGAGAGAGAGAGAGAGAGAGAGAGAGAGAGAGAGAGCACAAGACATGATATGGAGTTGAGTTTTGTTGTTATAATATGTGAGAAAAATTCTTTATTTAAGAGAAAAGGGGGCGAAAGGAAAGAATGTTTTTCTTCCAAATCAAGTCATTCTCCTTTTGAGAGGCATTAAGTGAAGGACGAATGGCTGAGCACTGGATTTAACTAAACTAAAAACATAGGGATGAGATGGGAGTCGGCTATTTAATGAAATGCTAATCATTGAGAACATTCTTAAGATCCACAATGAAATAAAGAACAGCATAAGGGATAGGAAAAGGCGAACAGAACTTCCTGTCTATATGTAGTTTGAGTGGTGTGTCGGCAACACTATTATTATGTCATGACTTCATTCATGAATGCAATCCACGACTAATTGAAGAAATATTTGAATCAAATCAAAATCTTTTTAGTAAAATATAATTTCCATTAGAGTATAGACTGGACTAACCACTGATGACTTCACTTGTGATGAATATTCAATTAGTTATTATTATTTTGTTTCCAATCATTTCAATTATTCATACAAATCATTGATTTATTAATAACTGGTTTTTTAGTGAAAATTATTCTCAGTTTTAATCGAAATAAAAAAGATTTTTCTTTTGGATTTCAATTTTGATTTGAATTTTTCATAAAAATTATCATTAATTTTCATTTTTATCGTATTATTAATTCACTCTTTTTTTATTCAATTTCAATGATATAAGAGTTTTAGTCATTAGTTGTGATACCAAATGATATCAGGGCTGCAAAAGAGGGGTTAAGTGGAGATATAAAGAGATGAACTCAATGGCAACCTTTAGATCTTAACTTCACTTAATCTAATTTTTTTCCATAATTTGTATTAATTTAAAATTTCAAACAATTTTAATCATGGTTAATTATATCTAATATAATTTTGTCCATATTCATTAGTGCACAATAAGATAGACATAGATTTATAATGGCATGCGCAAATTTTCAAATTCTACTGCCAAAGAATGATAAGGGTCAAATAATTAGGATAGCAATGATAATTTGGTTGAACCCCCGGTCCGTTCCCACCTCTGTTTCGGAATTAATAATCAGTTTTAATAACAATTTTTTTTTTGGTTCAATGCATGACTAAATAGTTTGATAGTTGTGTTGCAGAGGAAAACCGGTCACCGATTATTATTATTCGTCATTAAAAAGTATTTATTCTGTGCTCTTTTTTGGATCCCTTGAGCCAAATCAGGTTCCGGTAATCATCTCTTAATAGAAAAGGATATGATTTTGATTGCATTTAATATAACTTTTGATATTTTCAGTTAAATATACCATTAATTGACAATTAAGTCATTTAATAGCTTTGGTTTTATGGGAGTGAAAACGCACAGACAATGAGACGGTGCCATCCGTCAAGACATTGATGTGTTGTACGCTTCTGGCCATACCTTCGCCGCAAAGAGGAAACACTGCTATCAATACATCTGTCAGTGAAAAGAACTCTCCATTTCTTTCATATTTTGATAAATGAGAATATTATCGATCGCTTCCATACAATGCATATAAATCTATACAAATATGTATAGATTTCAATGGAAAGTGAAAGAGATTAGGGCTAACCACCAAGGTGATTTTCTTTGATTGAATTTGTCAAAAATTATAACCTATTATTCAATCCATATAAACATATCTAATTTTATTGATAATCTTGCAAAGAATCTCTAAAATAAGAGCAAGGAACTAAATGTCAGTGTCTTTTTAATTCGTAAATTATTCAAAGAAAAGAAATTTACATAAATTTCTAGTTATTATAATGGATTGAATGTATCTTGGTTATTTTCTGTTGAGCAAATTTTTCCGATACTTAACGACAAACCTTTCTTTGCAGACATAATGAATAACTGTATAAACAAAATAATCCATTCATTGATTGATTGGAAATCATTTCTGTCAGACTTTTGTCTCAATTCCTGTTTCTGAAGTTAGAAGAAAAAGAAAAAACCAAATAAATTGGTTCTCATTTCAAATATATTTATGAGTCATAACCGAGAAATTATTAAAGAGAGAGAAAGAGAAAAAAGAGACCATTAAATGAAACAAATTTTGATTTTCTGTTTGAGAAGTATTTTTCAATTTGTTTATTATCGATGTTTTCTGAATTCGAAGTCATTTTGATTTTCATTAATTGATAAGAAGTTTGTGAAACCAAAAAATCAATAAAAATGTTTTTCAAAATCTCATATCAAGTTCTCTCTCTCTCTCTCTCTCTCTCTCTCTCTCTCTCTC
>JAQIXI010001717.1:0-12494 GCA_034700165.1 Galumnidae sp. Gr-Ori-00277 | reverse complement strand
GAATGGAATGGAATGGAATCATATATACATTTTGATAGCGAAAAATTTCAGACTGAGGTGTGCGCCCATCCGCATGTGCGCGACTCAACTGACACTTCGGCTGCTGGAGTGGAGTGCCTTTGAATAACAACATAACACCACAAGACTCACATTTTTGTATGCGATGCCGAACTGTACGGACAGCACAGTTATTGCTATTAGTCTCGTTGTGTCTATACTTTTCTCTCATTAAATACTTTTTATTGTCATCAGAAATAGTGATGACTTTTTTCATTCAAACAATTTTTCATTGAATTTTGAGCTCAAAATTGGTCTAAAATTATCCATCGATTCGACGATCAATAACTCGATTTTCAGAAGAAATGCTTTTAAAACTTCAAAATGTTTTTTCTCATAAAAGTGTTAATAAATCGTAATTTAATTAATGAAAAGCCATTCAAACCAATGAACTGTTAGTCGACTTTAATGACTTTAAATCACTCTCTCTTCTAAACTTTAATAGATTAAATGGCTTTTATTGTGAATATTTTAGACAAATTTCTCAACTTATCTAGCTTCATTATGAAGAGAAAGTTGTCGTCAATGCTATTAATTATAGTTTTATGTAAGTAAAGTCAACTAAACTTTTTTAATGCTTTCCTTTAATTACTCGACTTTTTTAATGTTACAAACTTTATTAATTAGCATGCTTCTCCCTTGGTTTGTTTATGAAAACATTCCTGCAATTTGTTTGACATTTTATAATATCAATACAAAACACATCATTTCAGTCATTATATTAACTAGGTCACATTGATCTGATTCATAAGTATTTTATACTAACCGATGTCAGTCAAGCACTCATTATTTATTAAATTTTATGCAAGTTTATGTTTTTATAACTTTGTTGCCAACTCAAATAATGTTCATATAAAAAATTACCATGCTTCTTAATGATGAAGTGAATTAATGTTAGAAAAATTGAGAGAAAATTTATATTCCGTTAAAAAAAAGAAAAATATTTTAATGTATTAAAGATTGAGTTTTAGTTTTAGTTTTAGTTTTTGTTTTTTTTTGTTTTTTAAATTTTTAAATATTAAGACATAAGACATGTCTTACACAGAATAAGTAAGTACTTATTGAATTGATTGGACGACTCTTAATCAGGAAACTTTTGACGACAAATCGATTTGATGACAGAAATAAGTATTTATTTTGATTTCAAATCTCAAAACTAAAGCGACTCTTGATTTTTGATCGATAATTACAAAGCATTTGCAGGGATAGAGAGAGGGATAAAGAGAGGGAGAGAGAGCCCTCCCATAAATAGTGTTCGTTAGACAGTAATAACTGTTTTGAGAAAAAACAGTGTTTTTATGTATCGATCATTAAATGATGTCTTATTGATATTGAGAACACAATTAGTCAATTTAGAGTCACATCAATTGAAAGACATCTGATTTGAACATCACTTGTCTTTTACGAGGTTTGGGAGTAATGATATTCTCTACAACTGAAACCTATTATAAAACATTAGAAACGGGAACTGAACACCGACTCAACCGATAGACTCGACTTTATTTTTTGATTACAAATTAATTAACCTAAAGATAGTCAACTAAAAGAGAAAGAAGTGAATGAAATGTTGTTTAAATCCCCTTTAATTAGATGTAATGCCGGGCATACCATCAACTGCAGGGGTTGTGAGGATGGCGCCCACATTTCGAGTAGAGCCCCCGCCGTCAGTGATGTTCTCTAATAAATATGGAGCGGTAATCCCATGTGTGATAGATGTCTATCACTATCCGGATCCTAATTTGAAGATAACGTGGAGGGCACTCATTGCCGACTCATATATTGAAGCAGAAGATGTGCCCACACTTCGGTTCACGAGAGATGACGGCTCCCTATGCTTTCCTCCTTTCCCGGAGAGTCAATATAATGACAATATTCACAATACGGGTTACATATGTGTTGGTCACACATCTCTTGGTATTATTGGCAGTCGTGAGGTCAGAGTCAAAGCGGGTGAGTCTCGAATCCAATTTATATTCGTTTTGCAAATGCATTAGTTTTGAAGCCCAACTCATATATGGATTGTCTTATTGTCTGACATCACAAATATAGTGTTATTTCTATTGCGAGGAAATGTCATTAATATATTTTTGAATAACTTATCTCCGCTTCACTGACTCTCTATCTTATTATATACGAATAAATTATATTTTATTGGATTTTAATACAACTTTTATGAAAATATAGTGTTATTGCAATACTTTCGGACTTTTCAAACACTTTCTCATCAAAGACTTTAAAATTGCATTACTATTAGTGCAAATCAGATGACTCTCGAAGGAGAGGGTTAAGTGAATGAGAGAGTGCGAGAGAGAGAGAGAGAGAGAGAGAGAGAGAGAGAGAGAGAGAGAGAGAGAGAGAGAGAGAGAGTAACTGCTCTTAAAAACTAATTTAGAACAGCATAAGACTAGATGTTATGTTACGGCACAGACTTATTCACAGTTAGATAAAGGCTGACAACGAGTACAGTCGACTGTGTTTTTTATTTTTAAATTTTTTAAAAGCAGAACCCATTTATGTCTCCGTCAAAGATTAGATTAGCAGAAAACAGTTCTTTAGTGGCACTACTCTTTCATTAATGAATTTATGGTCGATTTGACGGATAAACACTTTTTTGTGATTTTCTTTTGTAAGAAAAAGAGAGAGAATTTAAAAATATTTTTCGCAATTATTATTCCAACGGAAAACTATATCTTCCATTGAAGTGATTTTTGAAAAACCATAGCTAACATCGAGTATATTCATTGAAGAATATGGTTGAGTGCTCTGACACGAGCGCACAGATACTATGAGTGTAACACTTGTTATATGCATCTGTTATGTCAGTTCATTTGGAGGAGAATTCAGTCCGTCATAAATATATATAGAATTTTTCATCAAAAAAGTTGTTTCCATTTTTATTTTGGTGTTATTTTTCTTCTTTAGTTTGATATTAGGAGTGAATGAAAGGGTAGGCCAAGACATGAGTGAAAGGAAATAATGTTTTTTAAAGTAAAAGAGTGCTGTCATGTCATTCATTGAGTGTCAGAAAACACTACATTAGTTTAGTTTATATACTTTTTGTCATAACTAAGCAAAACAAAATGTAATGCAGTATTGGATCTCATTTTTCCTTAAAATAGAAGAACAGAGTTATAAGAGTTGTGTTATTCGCTCGAAAAAACTCTAATCTAATGCAAAAGATTGTGTTGTCGTGAGAGTGCCTTTGCTTTGCCTCTATGTGTAGGCCCTGTTCTAAGAGCTGGTAAGCCTTGTGTGTGTCAGCCACAGTCATGTATTGCTTGTTGCCTTCTTTCTCCTCTTTTCTTCATTTCCGTTTTCTAACCCCATTGTGAATGTCTTATACTTTTGCCTTATATTTCATTTTATTATACATTTTTCATATTATGTTTATATACTCTGTTTTCACATAAAAGCTGTTTATTGTTATGTTTAGTGATTGTATTCGCCATAAAAAAGTTTCGCGCATTCCTTCCCGACTGAAGCCAATTTGCCAAACATACCTATTTTGATGAACATAGTTAGGTGTGAGCAAGGTTCTATACCAATTCAGTTCATTCTGCTTTCAATACTTTATAACTACAATAATTTCCATATAAAAAATTTATCGACTCTTTTAACAATTAGTCTAAAATCAATAGAGAATTCGTGATATTATATATTAGTTATATATTTCATGGGATAAATAGTTTGTTCTGCAAAAGAATTATTGGTAATCAATGATCCGGAATAGTTTCGCTGGAAATATCAATCGCGACATTCCTTTAGAAAAAGTCAACGCTTTTATTCATTACATAATAACTATTTGTTGTGAATGACATTACTTTGAATTTTTTTTGCAACAATTTATTGACGTTCACTGAAATAAAAATTGATTTAATGATACAATGCTTTAAATGTTAGGAATTGGAGATAAGCCTTAGTTATAATAGCAATGACTGTATTATACCGAAACTGAAAATATATATATAAATATTTAACTTTAGAGTAATAGTAGGAAAAGTGCGGAATAGTTTTTTTCTTCACGAGTGAAAATTTCAGAGCAGTGGTAGTTAAGATAAAGAGCTGTTATATTTTTCTTTCTATACGACGTTAACCAGGCATTAATCATTAAAAGGCATAAAATAATCGATTTTTCGCTCCCAAATCCTGTCGTTGTATTTATATATTTTGAAGTAATTTTTTATAACTCGAAAATACATATAGTTTTTTATGTAAGTCTAATGATATGGTTATGTCAGTTGATTGGGGCCACAACACAATACAACACAACACTTATTCTTCCAGTCTGTCGATTAGCAAATGAGTCGATTGGAAAATAAGTTAAACGTGTGCTGAACGCTCAGCTCTAACACACATTTATTGCCAGTGCTTTGGCTATGAAAAACTACTTATAATAAATTAAATTAAGTAAACCGACAATCAATTTGTGTGCACCAAATGTCTGCTTTATTTTTTGGCCAAATGTCACCTCATTCTGTTCCAAGTGTTCGCTGCTAAATGTCGATAGAGTTTCAGGATTTCCTCATTTGAAAGAATCGATTGGCATTAGTCCCGACTCAATACCAATAATAATATATTCCTTTATTTTATTCTATTTATTCTGAAAGTATTGAAATATCCTTTGAAATCATTGCCATTATATAATTATCATGCACAATTCAGGTTCAATCTTTATTCGAATTTGAACGAAAACATTTTATTTTCTATCGAGTGAGGAAATTTGAGGAAGTTTCTTTTTTCTTTATTTTCATTCTGGTCATCAATTCTCTTTATCTTGCTCATTTAGATTCAAATCTAGTCAGGAAATATGAATGAATTTCATTGAATTTCTTTCAATCGTTAACTCGAAGAGGAAATTGAGAGCATTTAGTATAAGAAAATCAATAGTAGTTTCGAGTCTAATGTAAAACTGAATCGTTTGATATATTGTGTAAATGAGTTGAGAAAACTCTAATTCCATGTATTTATTGACTGAATTTCAATCAATTTTTCCGTTCAATCAATGATTGAAGAATTGAAGCAAATTATTGGAAGAGAGGAATGAAAATCCATTTTATATTCTTCTAAAAACAAAGTTAACTCAAGTCTGACGACCAAAAATGCAATAAATTATTTAAAAATCTGTTCAATCAGTGAACAGTTCGTATATTTATTACCAAGGGAAGTATAATAGCCAAGGAGTGTTGTTGCTATTTTTATCTTGTTTTCAACTATTATTCAAATTCTATTTTTCTTATTCACAAAGAATTCTTACAAGGTAATATAATCCAATTGTGAATTGGGGTTTAAAACCTTTTAGAATATTGTGAATAATACCCTAGGCGTTTTAAAAAAGTAGCTGAAAAACTAGTGAAATGGAAATTTGTCTTAAATTTTTTTGAATAAGTTCTCAATTAACCTCAAATGCCTAAAAAGCATTTGATCTTAAGCTTAGTATTGATTCCCAGGAGACAATGACAAAGTTGATGGTTGGAGTCACTCTGTGGTGATCCCTGTGGTGTAAAAGTAATTTTAAATGCAAAGAAGATACCAATGAAGCGCTTGTTTTGCCAGAATATTGTCGAGACTGAAATGATTCCGACACTCATTTTCTGCTTTTCTTCCCTTTTTTCGTTGCCTTTTCTTAATCTAATGTTCGAAAACTATTCATTATTTTGTTAACACATTATATGAATGAAAGGCAGAGTTCGTTAGAAAATTGGGGAACGAAAAAGAAGACAAATCGATGATTACTTTGCATTTTATGAGCGAATATCGTGTATATAAATATTCTTATATATATTATGTAAGTCTATTCATTCATTCACTACAAGCAGTCGTAGTCCTCCACTTTTTACATTCAATGATATATATTTCAGTTTAAAAGAGTTTTAGAGTTTTTCATTCCTCTCTTTTCACTCATTCTTTCTTTAAGGAAATTTTCTGAAAATATAGAATTTTTTTTCTTTACATAAGAAGAAGAGTTTAAATTTTTTTCACAAATGAGTAATATATTCAAAAACCGACTGCAAAATGAGCTTCAAATCTAACTCTATTTATTTTGAGCGTTAAATTATTGACACGCGATTCAAGCAGTTCTTCTTATTCTGAGCGAGCAATCAATGGGAAGGAGCGAATAGATTGAAAGGAAAGGCCAAACAGTTCTTTTCGTGTACTCTTCTCTTCTCTCTTTTTTTTTATTTCTTTTCAAATAAAGCAATCTTTTGAATGAGAGATCTTTTTAAAGATATATATTATTGTCCGTTAGTTTAGTATAAAAAAATGTTTGCGAATAATTTATTTGAATCTATGAAGAAAAAGACACTGAATCTGATACTATAATATCCAGGACACATGAGTCCAGTTGACCATACTCTTTTAATCAGATAACTACTCATTTGATTCATTTAATTGTATTCTATTCTCTGTCTTCTCTTTCGATTGAAAGGAATTTTTATAAAATTAGTTGTGTTTCGAGTCAATGAAATGTCAATCTTTCAAATAAAGTTCTCATTATTTATGTGATGACCTTGGCTATTTTCAATTTTATATGAAACGTAAAATAGAAAGCAATGCAGAGAAGAGGAAAAACTGTTTAAATGTCCAGAGCTTTGAAAACAATGATAAATTGAATAGGCTTTGAGTTTTTGACTTTCTTTCGTTTGTGCGAAACAAATGACTGTAATTCCTTGTGTTATACCATCACTCTATCGTTTTACACTTTATTCCACAACTGAGACATAGAGAGAGACGATTGGGTTTGCATTTATTGCTACAAACAATTGTCTTTGAAATAGATTTTACGCCGAAAAGTTCTTATTTGCCAATATTTCCCCGAGCAATTTACAACCATTCTCTTTTGAAAAATTCATCGATTTTTGCAAAAAGAAAAACTTCTATTCGTTTAATTTAACGCACGTTTTCTTGTCTTGTTTTCAGATGTGAAAAGCGTTGAAAAATTAAATCATTAAAATAAAACTTTATTTGTAACTCATTTTCAGTCACTTCTCTCTCTTATTACTGAAAATTATCGTTAAATACTTTTGTAGAGAAATAATCGATTTTTTTCTGCAACAAAAAAAATTAAACTCAATCTCAGAATAGCACTGAATATATTCTGTGCAACTTTTAATGGAAAATCTAAAAAAGATGATGAATAAGACCTTATTTTTTTGAAAGTTTAAAATGATTTTAAAGTTGATCCTGAAATGATCCTGAATAATTATTGTTGCGGAGCATCAAAAACCAATTATTAGTAATATTTTCGGTGGAATTAGAAATTCTATATTCATTACATTGTGTTATAAATCTTAGGCTTAAAGTATACTCAAATGAATGTTATGTTTGTAGGAATACAAGCGATTAGAGGCTGAGGTGAAGAGCAAAGACCTGATGCCGTTCTCCTCATTAGCATTCATTTATAGCGAACAATACAGTGAACATCACATCTAAATTAGTCTTTTTATTATACCCGCTCTTCATAACAAAAGTAACTGTTCTTGTCTCATACCTGAATACATTAGAGCCCAACCATTTGATGGCTGTTCTCTTTTATGCACTTTTGCATATAAAATGTATAAAAAGGCTTTAGATATAAGTCTATAATTCATCACTTTTTCTGAAGAAAAAATTAATAATAAACGATAAGAAGTACTGAAAATATGGCATAACTTTACAAAAAAAAATGTTAAACTCTTCGTCACAGAAATTAAATATTTATCTTGCTCTAATCACTAATTTCAATTTTGTTATGATAACTTTATTTTCTAAAGTCGTATCACGAAAATCAATTTAGCTTGATGTTTTTTACTTTTACTTGATTCAAATGTTAATTTACATAATCAATCTTCTAAAACAGTCATTAGCTTAACATGCAAATATAGATCTTTATTAGTATAATAATCTAGCACAGCATAATTGTAAAAAACATTTATATAAATGGATTCATAAAAACAAATATTATTCCAAAAGTATATTTCAAAGGCTTTTATTTGACCTTTACTTAAATGACTTAAATTTTATTTTAGAGTTGAAATTTTTATTTAAACAATTTCTATGTGTACTATGTTAACATACCCTGGTGTTTTTTCATGATACCCATAAAAAAGAGCTACGCTTTGATTGATATTCATAAGTTTGAGTAAGGAATTTAAAGCAATAAAAATTTTGTGACTTATTTTATGGTAAAGTTTTATTGCGCCTAAAATATGGAAAATGAGTTAAACTATTTGAATGACTCTGAAATTTCCTTAATGTCGGAGAAAATGTTAGAAAAGGCAGAACTAATTCGAAGAGCTATACATTAATATTCGCTTAACATTTGAAACTTATATTAATATATTTGAATGGATTACTTAAACACTGTTTAATAACTCGTATTAAATATTTAATAAATAAACATAAATTCTTTGCTCATAAATTTCTGACATATTTCTCCTAAACAATTATATTTTGCGCACAGAATAAAAACAGAATCGAAAGCTATACTTTTAGTCGATATTTTGTTGATTTTTCTCGACAACAAAATATTGAAAAATATTCTTATTTTCAGCGAAGGATAGAATTCAATAATAAAAGAATTATGGAGTGTCTGATGTAAAAAATAAATTTTTTAGCTCCAGGTCCATATCTTGTAAAATATGAACATAATTTTATTGTACAATTGAAATATTCTGAGCGAAAAAAAATGATTTTTTACAAATTTAATCCCAAACAGAGTATTATATATTTAGGGGATATTTATTGAGTTATTATTAATCTAAATGTAATTTAATACAAGTGCTGTCCCAATGGCCACAACCCGGAATCTGTGCACATCATATATCAGAATAAATGATTGGAGAGCTTAACGTTTTGATAGAAGAAATTTTTGATTGCCTTAAAGGCATATATAAACATAAAACCAGAATTAGTGTAGAAATTCAGTACACATTTCTCTGTCATCGTATGAACCCATCGAACAGTACTCCCAAATAGAGATCATTGCCGGTAGCGATGGACACATATTTACCATCACTTTCGTCACATTAAACAAGGAATGAGCTCAGGGCAAGAAAAGGGTACCACACATTTCTCTCATAGTTTCCTTTAAAAATGTTATGATTTTCAAATTCCATCATTTAACCAATGGATGATCAAGGGTATTCCACTTTTTCTATGGTTGAAACATCCTGAGAGTCTTTCAAACAATTTTCGGCAAATTTCTAAAAAACGACCCAATTCTGGCGCCATAACTTCCTCCGATCAAAGAATCAAATATTTCAAAGACTTTTGACTTCCTTTAAACGTAAAAACTTTTAATACAGATAAGAATCATGTAATCTTGTAAACTTCATAAACACAGTATACTCTGGAAAGGTTTGTCAGAGCTGTACATCTCTGAGATTTGACAGTTATGTGACAAAAATGTTCGCAAAAGTTATAATCTCTGTGACTATCGATAGTGTTATTCAGAGCTGAGAATTCAATGAATTTAGTGAACAAACGTCTCGAATGCAATGTATTAGTGAAGAAGTGAATCAGTTTTTATGGATAAGTTGGCAAATGCCGAACCAATAGTCGTTCCCTTTTGTTAGGGATTTGTTACATAAAATAATTCTGATCTCTATATACCGATATAGTCATGATTTGTTGCATCTCTTCATTCAATATTCTCTTTTTCTCTTCTCTGAGTATTATTTGTGTGGATGTGCTCTTTCATTGTAAATAAGCGTCAGTTGCCTACACTGTTCTGACAAACAGTCCCTGTTTTTTTCCTACTCTCCTTCTTTGCAATACATACATAACATGTTGTGTTCAGAGATCTGTTATACAATACATACATAGATAACGGTTATATACATTTGTGTTTGGATGAGATATCAATTTTCAGAATCATTTCTTTCCATTCGTTTTGGATGTGAAGAGCGATTGTGAAGAAAATGTAAAGAAATACTAAATGACAATAAATTACTTTCATATTACTAGACGTCAATATGAGTTATGACACTTTCAATATTGTTTTCTCTTCTCAGACTCCTCTGACACGCTTTAAAAGTTCAATCAAAATATCATAGATATCATCAATAAATGTCTTCATCGGATTAAATGATATTCCATTCAAACGATTACTCTTTGATTCGCTTTTTTAGATTTTTTCCTCTTTTTTTTCTGCCATTGAATTATCAGTAAATATATTTGAATGAAGTCTTTTATAAAACAATTTTTATTCACAAAATGTATGGAAATTGAGAAGACTTTGAAGAAATGTGTTTTATATAAAAATTGAGTGCTTTTAACCTATTTATTGATTTATGTCTGGGTTTCAAATTTACGGAAATTGAAAATATTGGACATAATTTTACTTTAATTATTAATAATTTAAATTAGCCATGCTAATTAGCCTTTCATTGGAGATCTTTTGCCCAATAATAACACTTAGCGATGCACTCATAACTTGGTTCTCCTATTGATAAGTAAATAAATATAAGAATCAATAAGAATTTGGCACAGAATAAGTCTCAACCAAAACTAATCTAAATATTATAATATATATAAGAAATTGTTCACTAAAGCAAACATCAATAGATAAGAGAATAATAATATTCTGTGCGCTATTGAAATCTGACTAAAAATGAAATTATATTCATTATATAAAATCGCATTAAATTTTCAAAATTGAAAACTTAACGAAAGTCTTAGTTTTCATTCATTTCATACATTAATTTCCTTTTCATTTCCTTAAGTTTAAGAATTTCTTCGAAATCTGTTTCGTCAGAAAAAAAATGAAATTTAATATCATTTTGTCGTCAAATCTTTAACGTAAACATACCTTTCATATGAAAAATAGATCTTCAAATTGTAAGCTAAAACTTGTTCTTATTTGAAAAGGGTAATTTTTCTATTGAACTTTAATGAGAATCTTAGTGCAAATTACAAAGAGTTAAAAAGGTAGTTTTTTTTAAAAAAAAAGGTAAATTTGATCATGCAAATATAAATAGTTTTAAATTTAATCTGAATTTAAATTCAGAATTCAGTGCTTCAAATGTAAAACGAGTGAAAAGCCATTATAGCGCTATTTTAATGGTATGTAATTCATCTGATTGTGAGCACAGAATTGCTATTAGAATGCAATTGTAGTACAATTGTAGGCAAAGAGTGAAGACTTTGTTAGAATTGTAATATAAATTCATGCGATTTGACTAACGTTTCAGTGAATCAAAAGTCGAAATAAAAAACTAAAGTAAATATATTGCGATTTAGAGTCAAACTGGTAATAAGCGATGCCTAACACTCTGGCATCGATCCTTTCTGTGTGGCTGACTATCGCTTATTATATGATACACCAGTGCTATTGAGTGCACAGACTTTTGTGGAGAGGAGAGAGTGTTTCGCATCTGTGATCTCTAAACTCAGAGATCACCAAAATTTTAGATTTAGTCTCAAAACCGAGAAAAATAACTTTCTTTGAAGTGTTGCGCTCCGTATGTCGGCTCTCCTCAAGTGATGCAAAGGATAGCCATATACCCGATAAGAATAACAAATAGCAGTCCCTATAAATTGCGTATCACTTTTGACATTAATTTTTTGTGGCAAACCGTCGACAATATGAAAGTCTTTGAAATACATATGAAATTGAGTTAACTAATAGACGAAACACTAATTTAACATTAATTTATGGACCATTTCCTAAGGCATAAGATAAACAAGTTTAAAGATTTCCAATAAATTAGCAAGGGTACTTCAACATTTAAACCCATTTAACGAATTCATTTGATAAAAATATAAAAATATTGTCATATATTTATACAGTTATAGCAACTAAATTGATTGGCCAATAAAGTATCCTTGGTCAGCAATATGTCAAACAATGAAATAATTTTTTGTTGCAAAACATAAATATATGCCAACGATATTATTAGTCATATCTGAGAGTAATATCAGTAGAAATGGATATTTTCTTCTTTTTTTTCTTTTTTTTTCTTTTTTGTTGGGAAATGTTTTGTAGTTATGATAGTTTTGTTGGAATTCAAACATTTTAAGCAAAAAATAAACCAAAAATAATATTATGACCCAAAGAAATCAGTGCTATGCTGTGCAGTGCAACTCAATTTAGGGGCTCAACAAAACTCAATTGAATGGTCGTCACCGAAGAAAAAGTTTTGATCAGAAAAAATACAAAACTGTAACTCAATTTAGTTTAATATTTTACAACACTATAAATGCTTTTTTACTCCATTTTTTCAAAAACTAAAGTAAAAATAAAACAAAATTTTTGAAAGTATTCGTAAAAATGGATGGAAAGCAATATTAGAAGTGAAACACAAAATATTTACTTCATATGAAATAACAGCACAGAATTTAGTCTAAAATTTCAAACTTTTCTCTATATTAGAAAATCCTGTATTGAGAGAAATGGGAATATATATATAAATGTGTTTATATATGTATATATATTTTTTATATATATGTATATATTT
>JAQIXI010001716.1:0-12496 GCA_034700165.1 Galumnidae sp. Gr-Ori-00277 | reverse complement strand
ATTTATAGAAAACAAGAATTCAAATAAAGAATCAAAAATTAGTTTCAAAGCGAATACTAATCTATACGACACTCAATATTTGATGTCTAAAGGGATCGCCAAAAGCCAGAAGAAGAAAAAATAATTTATTTTTCTTATAGATGATAAAGTAAGCAAGTTAATATAATGTGAATGGAAATTGTTCCTCAACACTTTTCAATTTATAAAATCTAGTTATTTAGTATTTTTTATGCTTGCTTATTTATTTATTTAATCTTATCTTATATGTAAAAACATGCAAATCTATGAACTTATATTTCGACACAACTATTCTATTCTAACATTTGTTAGATTATGAACTGAGCAACAAATTAATTGAAAGACTAGTCCATTCCTCTCTCTCTCTCTCTCTCTCTCTCTCTCTCTCTCTCTCTCTCTCTCTCTCGCCCTCCCCTCTCCCTTTCCTTATCCCTCTCCTTCTCACTCCCCTCTACAGCGAACTAAATCCGAAATTTGAATAAAATAACATTCAATAGAAAGTATTATATGAATGAATCGAAGAGTATTTGCATTTTATACATAGAATTTGCATACATTGAATGGACTGTTTATGAATACACTATTTCTCAAACTGTACTTAATATTAATGGATTTCAACTCATAATAATCACACTATGAATGAATATTTGTTCTATAGTTATGTTCCGAGTTTTTCAACTGAAAAATTATTAAATTTGATTCATTCTTTTGTTTTTCATACTGTGCTAATCAATGGCAAACACATCAGAATAAATAACCAAGATTAGCTGATATCATTAATTTAAGCGTTTGTTTCTCCCCTTTTACTAAAAAAGTGTATTTCCTCTGAAATATTCATAATTTCCATTCATTCATATCTTATTAATACTCATTAAAAGAACAGATTATTGATGACCAGAAAAAAATATATTCACAACTTTGTGTTCACTTATTCTGAGCTCATGAATATTATTATGGCAATTGTTTGATGTGATAATCGGTTGCTTTGCATTTTCATTCAATGCTATCCAAGAATGAAAATATGCAAATTTCTATTATATTCATTGTTTAGCATTATATTCGAGGTAAAGGTTTAGACTACGTTTTCATATATTTTTTTCTGATTTATTTCTCTTATATTCTGAACGAGAATTTAGATTTTCATTCAAAAGTCATTATAACTCTTCCCAGTTATAAGTATATTGAAATAAATCAGACTTTAATTCGATAGTCATTAGAACCGATGGAAAGACATTAATATGGAAGTCGTGAGCGAACCGTTTGTTACTAACCATCCAAAAGGGATTTCACTTTGATTTCTAGCTTTTGCTCTTTATTTTAGTGTTTTTCATAGATTTCTTGTTTGCAAAAACAAAAAACATTTGACGAGTCTTTCAATCAAATGAATTATAAACAACTTTTTTTAATCTAATATTAAATAATAAAATACTAATCATAACAATCGATGTTTAAATAAGTTTTAATTGATTTTTAA
Source organism: Galumnidae sp. Gr-Ori-00277 (assembly GCA_034700165.1). NCBI lineage: Eukaryota > Metazoa > Arthropoda > Arachnida > Sarcoptiformes > Galumnidae > Galumnidae sp. Gr-Ori-00277. Next base: position 11,004 of record JAQIXI010001716.1, on the reverse strand, counting down.
GCACTCATTTCACTGTCACTTAACATAATTTTATGGATAATTTGTGATAGAATTCATGTTTACCAGACTTGGATAACATCTTTTAACTATAGTTTTATAGCCAGTCTCTGAACCAAAGGTCAGTTCACTTTAATTTATTTACTGAAGTTTTACTCCTTTTTCTTGAAAGTGAGTATTACTCGATTAGTTGAAGGCATCACTTCTTTCCCAAATGTTTGTAAATTTCAATATTTTTACCGCAATTCTAACCAAACATTGAATTATAGAAAAATTCAATTTATCTCTAAATCTAATTTTCAAACTATAATTCGATTTACATAATATGTTTGGAAATACTGGAAATACATTTATCCAAAATATCCAGGGTTTCAATGAAAAATTCTATAATCAGTTCTTTTAAATAATATACATTTTAATCAAAAAGTGTTACTTTTATTAAGTGTTCAGAGAAATAGATTTGAGATTAAATTGAAAAATATTTTTATGGTTCACATCATTTTCATTACCTGAGGCTATATATTAACACCCAATCAATAATTTCCTGATAATTTTGAAAAGTTTATTGATTTTAATCATTTTTTAGTGTTTTTTATGCATAAAATATGCTTTTATTGTTTAGAATCAATAATTTAGTTTTGAATTCAATATTAATGGAACAAGCTAAAAATAGTGACTTGGCTATACCCTTGAGTATTCTCTGTAACTTTTCCGTCGATAGAAAAGTGATTTTAAAAGGATTTTTAAATTAAAACTCAGATTTTATGTGAATTTTCACCGAAAGTGAGATAAAATACTTTTCTTTTTTTGTGGTTTTCATTGACGTATGAAATGAAAGATTGAAAGTGAGAGCGAAGAGAAGGGGTTTTGTATTTTAATAATAGACGTCTGGAGTCAAATGACTCGAATTATTATCATTATATTTACAATTCATTGAAAAATCGAAATCTACGGTCCTTTCAATCGAAGATATTTTTCATAGAAATTATTCTCTCCTCTAATAAAAAGGTTGAAATCTTCTAAAAGACTTTCCTTTTATGTGTTATTTCAATGAAAGCTAGTCTTACATACAATTGAAAAATTGTCTTCTTTTCTATGTTTAAGACTTTTGTTACGACTCTAGTTCTCAGCAAATGGAAAGTGTCTTCTCTTGAGATAAAATTTATTAAAATAGATTTGAGTCCGACTTCTAATAAATGATCTGAAAAATTGAATTTGAATTCCTTTTAAATTATTGTATTTTTTTGCATAAAATTAATTTTCTGTTTTAAAAGGAATTTAAGTTTAAGTTGATCTTGATAGAATTATTTATTATTATTGTTGACATTGATCATTTTTTATTTTACCTGCACTCGTGAAGAACTATACCATTAAGTTTAAAGAAAATCATTAATTTTCGATAAATAAAAGTTTAAATGAAGAAAAAATAAGCATAAAATCAAAGAATAGAAGTTTATGTAAAAATCTAATGTATATTCAAATGAAGTTTTCGTTAGAAACAGTTTTTCTCAAAAACTTCTCAAAAGAAAACAATGAAAAATGTATTCAAACTTTTCTTTATTGTGCGAAACAACTAATTTAAGAGAGAGTTGTTCGCACTATTAGACCATTAATACAGATTATATCAGTTATGTCGGGCGCATAACTTCTCGGTAAAGAAGATCCATAATTACAAAGCAGTTGTTATGCCCCCACACAGGCTCTGCACATATTCTCATTCTAATGGTATTACATTCCCGGAATACTAACAATAAATTTCTTAAACGTATTGAAGAAGAAAAAGATTTGAAGAAAAAATTACAGAAATAATTCACTGGAGATACCATCGAATCTGTTTTCACTAAAATCAGTATTGTTTTATTGGGCATTTATTTTGCCTATGATCTGGTTAATTTTTCATGATTACAAATAAAAAAGAAAGTCAAAAGACTGTTCTTAAGATAAGTCTTTGAAAAGCTATTATTTGTTTGACTTATAAGACATTTATATTTTTCATTTTGTTTTTGTCTTTTTTAAACGATTTTATATAAATGTTTTAAATCTCTTAAAGTTTTCAAAATATTTCGAAATAATTCATTTAATAATTAATCTTTAGTTCATTTTTTTATATTTTTAGGATTTTTAACTAAATTTTTTGCAAATTATTAATTAAATGGTATGTCTTCAGAGACCGGAGGAATAGTCAAAATAATCGCTTTTATCAGTTTGTAGTCATTATAAAATGAATAAAATTCTATAAAACTTCAAAAAAAGAATATTTACTTAAAGTGAATTATAGTAGAGATTCTTGTAATTTAAACTTATTCACACTTTTGTTTAAAAATGAAGTAGTTTCATTTTAATTTAAAATTTTTGATTAACTATAAAGAGACATAAACAAATTAATCAAGTTTAATTTTTGTTAGATAAATATTTCATAAAAATATGTTAAATAAATTACTAAAAACACCCAAAAATTGAGGAAAATATGGCATTAAAACGCCTTTTATAGACTCATTATATTTGAATCCCACAAAAAAATGTTGACTCTTAAGATACCAAAATTCTTATAGAAATGAATGTTTACTCCCTTGACGTTAGCTCCGGTCAATTTACTATACATTTCTTTGAATTGCTATAAAATACTAATAACCAACAATTAGTCTAATATTAGATTAAATATTATATTTATTATTATTAATAACAGAGAAATTTAAAATATTTTCAACAATCAAAGTTATAATTTGACGAAAATCTTGGTGGTGGGTAAACACATAAATAGGTGAACTCATTCGCGATATATTATATAAAAACATTGAATTTTTATTCATAATATAATTTATTTTGATTTTTATGATTCGTTATTAAATGATAGCTTAGAAAAGAAATAAAATTCGTTACAAATATTTTCAAAATACATATTTCTCTGAATATTTATGACATGAATTTCATAAATCATTAGTTAAATATTATAGAGTTCTGTCATTTATTTTCTTAAATAAATTCAATTTTATATCAAAAAAGTAATGCTTTCGGTTATATAATAAAAGATCTAATATTGTATTCAAATCTCGTCTCTGTTTAGTGAACATTACGTTTAGGAAACATATCTTTTTTGCAAAAGTAATGCATTTTTGCTAACAATAGGAATGAAAAAAAGTGATCGATTGAATAGTTTTGTTAAGACAATACAAAAATCTCTGATAAGACTATCTCTGGAAATGTCGAGAACTAATCCTTTCGTTTCATTTAATTTACTTAAAAAAATATTTTACAAAACATTTGATTTTTATTATAAAATACATTTATTATTCAGATTTTGTCAAAAGTTGTTTAAACAATAAAATATTTAGGAATAAAAGTCATAAAAAGTATCATAAATTATGTAATAGTTTTTGAAGAAAAAAAAGACTGAATTAAAATAATCGAGAGTTAATGAGAACTCAGCCCAAAACAAGACAAACCTTTGCATATAAATCATGAATATTTGAATTTTTTCTCTGATTTTTGAATGAATTGTTTGAAAAAATTATTCTAAATATAAACTGAATTATATGTCAACTAATGAATAATAAAAAGGTGAACCTCTGGACCCATAGAAATGAATGATCAGTAAAACAAAGCTTTGGAAGCAATCAATTTAAACATAAAAGTGTTTGAAATTATTTATTAGTTCTGATTATAACTTGTTTTGATCTTATATTAAGCCGAAAATGTTTGGATTTGAGGCAAACATTTAGAATAAAAACACAATTTTTCATTAAAATTATTGACATTTTATTCCCTAAAAATAAAAGGGAAGAGAAAAACACTTTATTTTTATGATTCGCCAAAAATATCTATTCATTGAACACAGAATAAGTCAGAAAAGATTTATTGTAATTTCAATGCAATAGTAGTTAAAAGTAATCAAATATAATAGAAATTCAGTACAGAATTGAATACCGGATTCGGGCTCAGTATTAAAACACATGTTTCCTGTAAATAGGGATGTCGTGATTATATACCAGAGCTGTCAGTGTAGCTGTTGAATAGCCAAAAGTCGTGACCAATAAATTCATTGACACCGAAAGTGTATGCAATCCAATAGAGGAATGGTATGAATGGGCACAAGAAATCATTTGCGATGTCTTAACAGTCAAACGGAACGCAAAATATTAGTTATAAACATATGATTTATGACTACATCTCTGTTATAATAAATGGTCACAAATAATATCATATAAACAATAAATTATATCACAATTTCTTATATGAAATCAAAGTTTACTTTTTTCCAAATCCTATCGAAAAATACAATTTTCTAACTTTTGATTCCGTTTTACAGAAAATAGTCTTCAAAAAAAGTATATAATTTTGAATTTATCGCTCAGTTGTCGAACAGACTCTTATAAAATACTTATAATTCCTTATATAAAACTGGAATCCAAGAGAACACTTTTCATAAGAAATGTTATCCATTTAGTTTTTTTATGTAAATTATTGAGAGGTTTTTTACTCTTTTTCTTAGAAAACATTAATATCTTTCCTTTTTTCGAAACAATTTTATAATTAAAGTGAAATAAAATCAAATACTAATTAACAGAATATAATAAATTTGTTAACAAAAGTCATGATTTTTTTCAAAATAATGAGCAAGGGTAATTTGTTGTGTGATTGACCTTAGATTTATCCATTTATTGCAATAGAAAAAAAAAAAAGATTTTAAGTGAATTTAAGTTTTAACGGTTAAAAAACTGTAAAATAACAGAAAACCTCAAATAATCCTTTACTGTGACCTCTGAAAATCGATTTCCTACTAAAAAATTAACTTGTTCGTTTTCTGTTTTGGCTAAGAGTATTTTCGCTTTTAAACTTCTTAGAATATCCGATAATAGCCTTAAAAAGGGGTACTTTTGCTTTAATTCATTTATGAGGAAATCCTTTAGTTTTTGAAAATGTTTTTCCATTTTTTGAATCTATATTTTAATAATTTATTTGTTTAATCACAGATCGCTTCTATTATATTCCACCGCCGGGTCCACCACCACCTCCACCGGGTCATAGAGTATGGCGTACGGGCTGTTATCCGTCGGGTTATGGCCATCATTTGACTTCAGAAGACCAATATTTCTATCCGTATGACCCGACCAGTCGTCAAATTCACGGCAATCCGAACGTAAAGTTCTTTCGGGCGCCCATCTATTGAACATCAATTCATCCATTAATTCATAATTATATCAATTCTTAAATTTTCCATTTATTTAACACAAAGTTTTTGATGAAAATTAAGGGAACATTCAATTAAAACTTCAAATAATTTAATAAGAGTTTAGAAAAAATAGACTTAAAATTGTAAAAAGAAAATAAAAATACTCGGGAACGGAACAAATGCTCAGGTCTTAAGTAAAAAATAAAATCAATGTCAAGACATCTGAGATATTTTTTGGGGCACAACTTCTTCGGATTTAATTGAAATTCTTTCGATTCTATCGAAAGAAATATTCTGTGTTTTTATTGACCAAATAATTAGGTTTTCATTTGTTTTTTATTGGAGAAAATACATTGTATTGTTGATGGATGAGATTTTATTTGAGTCTTGATTTACATAATAATTTCTACTCGACTATTGGTTTTATTCATCATTTGTTTGCAGCTATTCTTCATTTGATTGATGTGTTTGTTAGCCATCTATTTATGAAAATGTCATTTAATCTGTCATTAAATAAATGTTCAAATATTTTAATCATTAATTAAATAACAAAACTATTTATTTAAACTCACTTTAAATTAAACGCTATTAACAATCATTAATACAATTTCAAAAAAAAACAATTTTCTCATCAAATTAGCAAGATAAAATTCATGTAATACTTGTTTAACATTAGTAAATGTCCAAACTTATAATATTAGTAACATTTAATCGATAATTTGAAAAAACAAATTAATTTTTTTTGTTTAGTATTTAACCATTAATTACATTAAATTAGATTTTAATCATTGAGTTTAGTGTCAAAACTAGTGATGTTATATTGAATTTATATCATTTTATTTGATCTTCTAATTAATTTACTTATCTATTCATTAATATCTTGTATATCTGATTAATACATTGTATGTATAATTATATGTATTAACCATTGATATAATGTCATGTAATTTACCATGATTATAACCATAAACAAATTAAATTCTATGATACCATTATTAAACGTTTTTCGTGATCTTAATTATATGTAATGTTTTGTTGCAATTCTTATCAGACATTTGCATATATTAGGCATATATTATACAAATCTATTGCATATAAGTATAAATATATAAATATATATTGATAAGTGACCAAGAGTATGTATTAATACAAATTAAATGTTACCTTTGATTTCGTGGCTGAAATTTGGGAGAAAAAAATGAATAAAAATGTTTACAAATTTTAAATTGTGTTTACATTAATTTATTTATTTATTTATTTGATATATTAATTTAACAAAGATGTAAATATGAGCTTGATATATTCTAAAAAAGATTCACTAAAGATAACTTATCTGTTGCTATTTTTAGTTCTTAAAATTTGATTGATAACTTTAATTGTCAGCGTAAAGTAAAAGAATAATTGACCAAGTTTATTATTATTATAATTTTAAATAAGGGTTTCGATACAAAAATAACCCATTTTTTAGTTTGAGTGACAATTCATTAGTTTCGAAGTGAATATCAGTCGCGATATCACACGAATGACACAAATATTTTTTTTCAGATGCCTTTCAAATAATGTTTTGATTGAATTCACTATTTTTATTAATATCATTCATTAAATATTCAAAAACAGAGACTATTTAACCTTTTCTTCGTTTCTTACTCTCAATTCACACAATTATATCGAAACCCATTTATATAACATTTGATTTGTTTTTATTAAAGAACAGTACATAAGCCTATAATACACCCTTTCGTGTGATTTATTTGTCAGTAAATTCCTGATAGTTCTTCTTATAGAACTCACACCCGAGTTAACCCTAAAACGTTTTTTATTATAACTTAATATTGATTGAAATCAAACAAAAACTATAATATAATAAATGTTTTACTTTTGACGAATGATTTCGTGATTTTTCGGTTCTTTGACTTCATTTCAGTGAAAAGTTTTGGGAAAAAATGTATTTTTGTTTTAAATCTCTTTTTTCTGTTTTAGTTTAGAAAAACTTATTATTCATTATTTCAATCAACTTTTAATGAAGTTATTAACCAAAAAAAAAAAAACAATAGTTCTGTAAAAACACATTTATTAACACAATTTTGAATTTCTTTTTTGTTTATCTTTTGGTTTCACATAATTTATTAAATAATAATTATTAAAGTTTTTGCTTTTCTTTTCCTTTGGTTTTGTGAAAATTTTAAGATAAGAGAACAGATTTATAACTACTGTATATAGAAATTTATTTCTGAATAGACTCTATTCTGTTCTCAAAGAAATATTTGTTTCATTACAAACAAAGGAAAAGAATTTAAAATTTATTGAGTTTAGGACATTGAAAGCACAGTCGATGTCTTAATAATAAAATGATAGCACTTCTTAAGAAAAGCCTTAAAGAACCTGAAACACAAAATCAATGAATCACTTGAATTGAATAAATACTGCGAAAGGAAGAGAAACACAGAATGAAAACAGAATGAAAAATGAATGGATTTGTCAATTGAAGCGAATACTGATAGCCTTTACATAACATTCTTTGCTCCGAAACTAATCTATACTTCAGAAATGTATCGATTTTAAGACCATTTCTGACAGAACTTCAAAGATTAAATTACTAAAATTCAATTCAGTTTATTCAACCTGCAATATATCAAGTTATTTAGGAATATCTAGGCCAATTCAATCAACTGTTAGTCAAATTTTATTCAGAATCATTTTCACTTATAAAATATTTTATCAAGTTAAACATTACAAGGATTAATAGGCCTTATTAATGTTTCTTGGTCAAATTAGACTAATATGTGTTCTATTTATTATTCAGTGTCTGAAGTTGTGCTCATAATTAGAAAAGTAATTCAATTCTATGAAGAATACAAATGAGAGACAAAATAAAGGCGTTTTGTTTCGACCAATAATTTATTCATTAAATTAGAAGTTTGTCTACAATTAGACACAGAATAAGATACAGAATAAGACACAGAATAGGTTCTCAAATATATATTACAATAGAAGTTTGGGAAAAGTTATGTCTAATCCAATAAACTCTACATTAACTCAATTGAAACAAAACTATTAAAAAGAATAGGATTTGTGTGAAGACATTAGACTTTTGATAAAAACGATCTAAAGAAATATCAGAAGTGTTTCTCCGATGTATTTCTCGATATAAAAGTCATGTCTGGTCTGTGAGAAAGTCTTCTCTTTTGTGTAGTGTTTTTATATTGTATTTTATTAACTGTTAGTGACTCTGACTTACGGCTAATCTTTGGAATCACTTCTTTTCCAGTCATAGATCGGAATCAGAGCACAAGACATGTTTAGAGTGATATAGAACTGGTCTGTGAATTGCATCTAATATTAGTCTTTTGTAGACTTCAGTTATTCTGTTCGGATGTCTTAATTTATCACAACATTCATTGTGTGTGGAATACAATCACTTTTTTACTTCAGACAAACTCTGGGAACACAACTGTAGGCTAAGATTTTGGCCGATAGAGAGTACAGTAATTCTCTTCCGGGGAATCACTGTTTAATAAAACTGCAATTAAGGACAACATCTGACAAAACGACACAAACTTTCATTTTTTATTCAGTCTATTGTTTTCACTCCATAGGAGTCAATATATCGACGAATAATAAATCGCTTTTTGTTTAATACAAATAAAAACATAAGTCCTAAATGTCTTACAATACAAAACTATTGCCTTTTATTATTAATCTTTAATCTAGATCAAATAAAGCTTAATTTTAATTTTTATTCTGAGCCCAAATCCTAGAATATTATTTAAATTATTAAATTTGTTTAAATTCCCTTTTATTGTGTGTTTTGTGACCCTTTGTTTCATATATTTTTAGTTTTTAAATAGATACTGATTAATATGAATTGAACTTGGTCAGATATTATCCAAAGTTGATTAAATGCTATAAATTATTGCATATAATGTATTAATGAAAATTATTTAATCAAGGTTCGATTTTGTAATAATGTTAAATAAAATTACTAATAAAGTAACAAGGAAATTTCCAAATTAGTGAGAATTTTAAAATTTTCAACTGATTTCAACTGATGATAAAGGAGTCAATGTACCAAAGAATATGATTATTTGAGCAAGCTCAAACTAATATAGTAGTTCATTAATAGGTTTAAATAGAGAAACAATTATTGAATTCAATTTTTAAATATTGTTTCGATTAAAACTTCAATTAATAGAAAAGTAATAACTAAAATACCAAGGTAATGGCATTCCTTACACTTCAAACAAATGTTTCGTCCGATAAAATTACTGATGAATTCTTGGGTTTAATTACTGAAACATTGGCCGCAACTCTGGACAAACCCCAATCAGTTATTGCTGTTCACGTTATGGCCGACCAGAAGATGAAATGGGGGCATGGTGATTCTGATTGTGCCCTTGCACATCTTAAAAGTGTCGGACAAATTAGCGTCGATTTGAATATGAAGCACTCGGAGAGGATTATGGCACTCGTTCACCAGGGATTGGGGATACCTACCGATCGCTTTTACATGACTTTCACTGATGTCAGAAAAGAAAATTTCGGATTCGATGGAAACACTTTTGTAGGTTTAGAGTCACAAAAAGGTGATACAGAACAGGAATAATTCAATCAATTATTGTACTCTACTTTTGACTTTAGTTTCATTTAATTAAATAAAATTTAAATTCAATTGAATATAATTTTTTTTATTTATTGGAAAATGTCTTCAATAAAAGGAATGAGTGAATGATATTTTGATATTTTAATTTTTATAAACAAAAACTATAAAATGTTTATACAATTCATAACTTTATTATAATTACTGTTTTTAGATAAAAATCAAAAAATATATTCAAAGTTTTATTTTAATTGTATTTATAATTAAAGTCTTAAAAATATTTTATATTTTAATCTCTAAAATGAAAACATTTTGAATATAAACCAGAATTTTATATAAAAATTGTTATAATTTAACAAATTATAACATTTTGAGGCAAAAAACACTTCAAAATTTCATAAATTTGATGGAAATGTCGGCAAAAATACTTTTAATTTGTCTTTTAATTTGTTGTCCGACTTTGATATCACTTTTTGTGATCAAAACGGAACAGAATTACACTTCCCGTCAATTATTGAAAATATGTGGAGGAAAATACTGCGGATGTTATAAACAATACTGTTGGTCTTTTTGTGGACTTGGATGGTGTTATCAGACTCGTGGCACTCATGGAGACCACCGATGGACAGAATGCAATAAGACTGAAGACTGTGACCAGGACTGGAGTTGTGGCGGTCTCTGCGGAATCGGATTATTCGCTAATTAATTGTTTTGTATCAAAAACTTCAAATTCCCTTTACTTTCAATTTAGGGACGGATTAAACCAAATAATCACTTAATTATTTTAATTAATTACTTATTATTAACCAAATTATTAATTAAATAATTTATTAAATTTAATTTACTGTAAAAGTTCTAAAGTTTTGACGTTTTTTATGAATGAATTTATGAAAGCATTTGTTTTGTTTACATTTTTTAAATTATAAGTAAATTCATTGAATTAATGTACAATTGTCTGCATTGTATAAATGTCCTTGCGCAATTGCATTTTAACCTTATTGATTATTGTCAATAATTTATTGATTTCCACCAGAAGTTGAGCTCAATTCTAAAATATACTTTTAATATGATATCTATAATAATATTTAATTGTTTTTTCTGTTAAATAAAGCATAAAATGTATTTCAATACAATTCAATCATTTGATGAAAATGACAGAAGAGATTCATTTGGTCACCGATTTTGTGATGATTTGTCTGAAGTTATTCTCGAGTTTTTGCCGTTTGAGGACAAACTAAGT
>JAQIXI010001715.1:0-12508 GCA_034700165.1 Galumnidae sp. Gr-Ori-00277 | reverse complement strand
TTGTGTTTTCTGTTACTTTTCTTAACAAGTACAGCTATATTTTGTATTTTTCGCTATTTTTTTCCCGATTTTTCAATAATTTAGGTAAAAATCGAGCCGGCGCTTCGCGCCGGCTCGGGGGGGGGTCCTCTCGCGCTCATCCCAGGTGGGTATTTTGCCGATTTTTCAGCTCCAGGGGGGTATTTTGCCGATTTTTCGGCTCCAGGGGGGTATTTTGGCATACCCCCCTATTTGCCATCCCTGATATTAGATTCCTTTTGAATTAATCTTGATAAATATTTGAGAAGTATCATGATAAAAATTTATTAGAAAATAAACAATTCTTTAACAATTCTTTTCAGCCGGTCAGCATGTACTTTACCCCCAAAACCAAAGTCATGACATACCTATATTTTTGTTATCTATAAATCAAATATAAAATATTTAGGTGACTGGGAGGGGTACTGATCTCAAATATGAAATCGAAATTTTTTTACACTTACAGTTTGTAAGATATAGCTATTAATTATTAGTTTATTGCAAACTGTAAATGTTTGGTGTACTTAAGTCATAAAATATTATTCATTTTACTCTCTTTTCTATTCTTTTTATTATTTTTATTTACAGTTTTTCACTACATTTAATATTACATAATAAAACGTATATAGAATCATCTTTCCCCCACCCACCAACCAACCAACCCACCCATCCACCCACCCTGCAAGTCATATGTAATTCCAACTAATTTCTGAGTCAAAACATTTTTCAGTTCAATACCATTGATTTTATAATTAAAATGATTTGATTTTTTCAAAGATATCCTCATAAAAACACTTTTTTCTGGGTTTAATTTCAGACAATTATTATGACAAAACTCTACAATTTTATTTGAATATTAACGGGTAACATATTAGCTTATGTTAGTAATGAAGGGATAGGGAGGTTGATGGCTCTCTAGAGACAATTCTTTTTATTAGTAATTGAGGGGACAGGGAGGCCTTTTGATAGTAAAGGGTAAATATTTCTTTGTATATTAACGGCTAATCTATCCCTTTATTAGCATTTTTGTTTGTGGTTTGCTTACTTTCCATAGAATATTATTGGTTTTTTAAGGCAGAAAGATTATCCACAAGGCATTTTTTGTTGTGTTTGGTCGAATTTACTATATTTTGTTTTAATTATTCAAGAAAAGCTTTTCAATCAATTCTTTATTGATTATTAAGGATTGGATTTTTATTTAAATAAATATTTTTGCGGTTAGAGATAGAACTTGGTCAATTTGTATGTGTCCGAAACAGGTACCAAGGGTCATTTTGGGAAATTTTATAAACAAATATTCTTAAATATTTAAAGAATAAGTAAATAAAATATTTTTAATGAATTTTGAGGATTTTTAAGGAATTTTCTCTAAAAAAAGAATAAAATCAATGAAAAACGTTAAAAAGTGTTGTAAACAGGCATGGCCAATAGGGGGGTATTTCAAAATATGAGCCGAAAAATTGGCAAAATACCCCCCTGAGCCGAAGAAACAGGAGCCATCCTATCGAGAAGAGGAGAAAAATCGAGGAAAAATCGCAAATAATCGGAAAAAATTAGCAAAAAATTCAAAAGATGGCTGTAATTAAGTAGAAAGTGTAAGAAAATTAACAGAAAACACAACAAAAATGAGAAAAACATCAAATTTTCAGTTTTTAGAGTGAATTTTTCGTAACTTAGGTTTTTTCAAAGTTGGAAAAAGTCGTTTTTTGTCAAAAATCCTTAGTTTTATGCATTAAAGGTGATAAAATACGTTAAATATGAGTGAATTGTATGTATAGCCAAAAACACCTAAAAACCACCTAATATTCGATTGATAAGCGATTTTAGTGATTTTTCAAAATACTCCCCTCTGATACCCCCCTGAGACCGAAACCATTAGCCATGTCTGATTGTAAATAATAATAAAAACAACAGAAAACATAATATAAATGAATAAAAGCGTTTAATTAAACTTTTAAATGAAAAATTTTGTTGACTTCAATATTCCTAACGCTTATAGTTTGCAAAAAAACTTATAAAAATTCATTTTTCGAAAATAATTGTTAGTTTTAATTCATAATTATTAAAATACGTTAAATAAGACTATTACATGCATTTATAAATAAAAACACCTATAAAACTACCTAGGACAGTATTTATAACAATTTTGACTATTTTGGGAATATTTCCTACTGTGAAAATTTTAAGGATAAACCCTCATATCTTTTAAAAAATTTTGATCCATACCCCCTATCATCGAGGATCATGACCATCCGTGCTGCATAGGTTACAATCTTACTTAAGCTAGCATGGCAAACATGTTAGTAATAGCACGCATATAATCCCTGGAACGAAAAGTTGAAAAATTTCCCCTGGGATTTTTAAAACCTTTAGTCTATGGACAAAACTATGTCTGTCGAGGTTTTTAACCAAATATTTAACCAAATATTTCACTAATTTTTATCAAATATTATATTTTCAATTTATAAATAAATATAAATCCAATCCTTATTGATTATATATTACTATTTCCCTCTTTAAACTCTCGATAATTTATATACTATAATATTTGATGTTTAGTTTTAAAATATTTTTTATAAATCATTTTAAATTAAACAAATACTTCTCAAGTTTTGCATTATATTCTGACCAAAAACTAAATGATTAATAATTGATTATCAATCAAACATTTAATTGTCTGAATACATGTTTAGTTTAATTGAAAGCAAAACATTTGTAGAGAAAAGTACACAAATAAAGTAATTAAACTTAACAAAAGTATTTTATATATTGGCAAAACATGTAATAATTTATCTTAGAGTATACCTTGGTCATCTCCAATATATGTGTGCTAGATCAGTGCATTCAGTAAATATGACAAGACTCAACCATTTTTCAGTAGAATTGGTACTTATGTTAGTAATTTTGCTATGAGATATAATAACTAATTCATATAGAAAAGTACTAAAACTAATTTTAAATGAAAATAATCTGTTTTTGTTTAAATGAAATATTTTATTGAGTTTTGGTAAAAATATAATACTAGATCATATTAATAAATAATTTATAATGAATCTCGATAGTTAATTATTATTGATATTATGAATTACCATGGTATTAATAGAAAATTTTCATGAAAACTATTAATAATTTGAGATAAAAAGTAATTGAAAATTATTTAAACATAAACTTATTGATATAATTAAATAAATAAACTCTTATCAAATTTGTGGTAACAAATTTTTATGAACAAGCTAAAATAATCTAATTGAAAAGAATTTTCACTACATTTACGGAGTAATATGTAGTATATGTGTGTGAAAAACACTCCGTAAATGTAGTGAAAAATCACTTTTTGTCAAAAAACAAGGTATTACCCCAAAGGACCCAAAGGTTTCTCTTCTGATTATTATGTAGACTGAAAACAACTTCAAAATTCATCCTAATTTATTTTGGGTTTCGAAGGATAAAATGCTTAAAATGACGAATAAAAAACTAAATAATGTTATTTTGTGCCATGATCAATTTTGAGAATAATATTTTCTTAGAGTAAACATTCTACTTGATACTGGCTGCAGAATAGTTTTGGAATTTTTCAATTATCATGTATGGTTTATATTTTATTTGAATTAGAAGTTTGTAAATAAAAAGCGACCTAGAGTAAAAGTGTTTAAAACTATAGAAATAATTTTTTCATATTCCTTAATCAAATGATTCACTGAATGTCATACAAACAATTTATTTAATTATATTAATATTTTGTCAAGTTCCGAAAAGTCTTTTATTTTATAATAATTTTTATAAAATAAAAGTTTAATTGAAAGTAGGATGGCAGCCCCTCTGCTTAAAAAAGCATGAGCTGGCAACCGGGATTTTTCATAAGCATTTGATAGAGGACATTGAGCGAAACTCAAAAATATAAAAAATTTTATGAAATTTTATAAGGTTCAGCCGCTAGAGGGGGTTAAAATCAGTAAATAAAAATCAATATAGTATATGTTTTCGAACTTAAATATAAGTTTTTGTACTTGAATTCGCATGCTGATTCGAATGCTGTCGTCCAAAATGTTAAATCATTAATAGTTTTTTAAATAGAGCGATTTTTAAAAATTCCAAAAACTTAATTTCAATTTTTAGACGTAATTTTTGTTTTTTCACGTAATTGATGAATTAAACTGCTATTGATTTTTGATGAAGTATAACAATTGATGAAAATAAAAATTGAAAAGTTGCAAACTTTTGAAGACCAGACTGATTTTTGATCGATTATACCAAAAAACATGTATATCTCAAAAGGTATTTGTTGCAAGAGACCTATTCCATTCGATTCAGAATGCTTGATTTAGTGGGATACATATCTCATAAGCAGAGCTAACAAATTATGGACTTGTAAGGTTGGTATAATATATGAAAGAAATTTAAATTTTATTCAATACACAAAAATTGATTATAATTGACAAATATATACATTTCTAAATTTTCATGTGTAAATTAAAATGAATTTACAAAATTTATTTAAGATAAACAATTTAAAATTCACTTTTAGACCACAAACTTTGAAATTAAGAAATTATTGGAATTTTATTTATTGTTTATTTCTTATCTTTTTGTACAGGTTTAAGCTTTATTTTATTTATATGAAGTTTAACACATGATAAGTCAGGTGTTTAACTGTTATTAATCTTTAATAGATAACTTCTGTTTATCAAAATTTTTCTTATGTATTATACCAAACTTGCAAGTCCATAATCTGTTAGCTCTGCTCATAAGGGAAAAATTCATAGTTGAAAATTCATACTTTGACGCCCTCTAGTGGGTGAACCTTATTAAATTTCATAATTTTTTTTATATTTTTGAGTTCAGCTCAATGTCTTCTATCGCTTGCAAGCAAAAAATTCCGGTTGCCAGCTCATGCCGAAATTGCCATCCTTCTTTTTACTGAATTCAGAATTAAATACAAAATTAAAGTTATTTTAATAAAACAAATTATTTGTTTATCACTGAATATAATATAATTTTAAGTAAAATGTTTTCAATGAAATTAATTTCTATTCATTTTGTAAATTAGATAATAATGATAACTATATCCAAATTTAAATATGAATTGTTTTAATTCTTTTGCACTTCTTTTTCAGTTTAGTCTCGATTTTATCTTTTGGTGAGTCTTTAGTCAACTCTAAATTAATTGTTTGAATGTTTGAGAGTCGGCTCAGAATATGTGCTGTATTTTCATTGCAATTGAATTCTATTCTCTTAATTATTAATGACTGAAGTTTTGGTAAATTCTTTTCAATGTCTTTAAACACATTATTTGCATCAATAGGTGACCACCAATTCATTAGCTTTAAATGAGTCAACTCTCGAAAGGCTTCACATTTTATTAGTTTTGATAAATAAATTTCTTTTGTTTTCTCGTCATTAAACGGTGTTTTAAAGTAAAAATTTATGTCCAAACGTTTCAATAATTTGAATCTCTTTAATGATGACAACAAATCTTCATAACTATTATTTTCATCGAAAGTATAACGAAAACAAAGTCTTTTTAATTGATTGGAATTCAGTGCTATTTGTGTTAAATAAGTGTCAAATTGTTTATCAAATAATTTCGATCCGATATTCAAATCAATTAAATTCTTGAGTTTCGATATTAAAGTAAATATATTTTTAAAGAGAGTTAACTTATTTAGATCTTCGCTTTCCAAACTATTTATTGTTAAATGTTTTAAAGTATTTCTGTTGTCTTCAAACAATACTTTTAATGTTTTAAAGTCTTCATTATTTAGTCTTTTAATCTCTAATTTCTTCAAACGTCTGAAGTGAACATCAGTTAATTCTGGAATTCGATCAACAATTAGTTCTTCAATGTTTGAGAGTTGAATCAAATAAGGAATAATTTGTAGATCTGTTAAATTATAGAAATTTAAATAAAATCATAACAAATATAAGAAATAAATATACCTTTTCTATGATTATAGATTAATATATTGAGTGAAACCTGAGTTGAGCCAAACTTATCGATGAAATTCTTATTTAATAATTCTTTGTATTTATCAGTATTTAAGACAATTTTAACGAAAATTATTATTGTTTTTAATGAGAGACACAACAAATATTCGGTTAAATATCGTAAAACTACTCCAAATGTTATCATAGAATTCAATAACCGATAATTTCTTTAATTTTTTCACTAAATTTTCAAAGTATTCGAAACTCATTTCACGTATTTTTGCGATAATTTTATAATTAATATAATAGCAGGGATGGCAAATAGGGGGAGGGTATTCCAAAATACCCCCCTGGAGCCGAAAAATTGGCAAAATACCCCCCCCCCTGGGATGAGCGCGAGAGGACCCACTCCAATTTTTGCCTAAATTATTGAAAAATCGGGAAAAATTAGCAAAAAATCCAAAATATAGCTGTAATTTATAGTTTTGCATTAATTTAGATGCAGTAATTAATAGCTTGCATATCCCTAGTGGTATTTGTTCGTCATTATAATCTTGCATAAAAACTTTAGCCCTTTTTAGAGCTTCAATGCCATTACTATCCCTGAGTTTATGGAAAGTTTTCAACCAAAAATTGATAGCAATTATCGCATAAGAAGTTTCCAATTAAGTGGAGCGCTTATCCGATCCCCAACCACCGTCTAAATGTTGTTTGTCCAAGAGCATCTGAAATATTAGGTAACTTATATCTTGGTCGATAAATTCAAAGGCCAGTAGAGCTCTGGTCATAGAATAGAATGAGGAGGAGTGCCCCTTGTCTTTAACACAAAAGCCCGAGTCTGTGATCTGAGTTTTAATCCACTCATAAACCTTATAAGTAATGTCTCGAATGTCAGAAAAGTGTTGAAAGTTTTTCAAAGCAATCAAACAATTAATGTTTACGCTGAGAGAGGGGTGATTTTCGCCCTCATATGTTATAAAATAATTTTGGAGAAATCGATGGCATTGAATCTCTTGAAAGTTTACAAAAGTTATTTCAAGAGATTCGATGCCATCGACTACTCCAATAGAGTTGAGGGCATATATCGTGCATGAGATGACGTCTGGATCTGGTGGTAGACCAACACTGCCGCCAACCATTCCTTTAGAAGTGATCCATAAGTGTTGCAATCGTCTAATCGAAGGCTTCAAAATTTGGTCACTCATATCAAAACCAACAAAAATCATGTAATTCAAACTCCAGGCTAAATTTAATATTTCCATATTGTACGATGTGGGCACACACCCATTATTTTCTGAGACTACCTTGCTAATATAATTAAAGCTTTGGTCAATTTTTATGCCTTTATGCCTTTAAGTGGAACTAAAAGAATCACAGCTGAGGTTACTTTCGCCACTATTTCAGTGATCTGTTGGTCAGAATAGAGAGTTCCCAACACTTCCAATGAGAAAAACAACGATTTTATTTCTGAAATACCATTTTTCTCATACATTGAGATTTGATGCAGTTTTCTCTGTCTTTCCTCGCGATATAATTTTATGATGTGTTGTTCCCCCAAATCAATACCCATAGTCTTGAGCTCATCCACTAAAACAGGTAGACTCAGTTCAAAACCAACAGTCATTTGATCTTGCAACTCTTCCAAAGGTTCGATATATGTCAAATTGTGCCTGAGATAATTGTTTCCTCTTTCAATTAGAAAGTTGGTGTCTGAGTCGTTGGCCCACTCTTTCAGAGAAATTACAGCACTTAAAGTGGAGACAATCCGTCCGAACAGAAAAATGGAATAACTTGAGCCCCAACTGCCGTCCTTTAAGTGATTGTCGCGCATCAGTACACTCGGGAAATGCGGGAATATTTTGATTGTTGGGATCCCTAATTCTAGCCACAAATCCAGTATTGTATACAGAGTCAGACATCTTTACATCGCAGAAGTCTTTGGATTTTATATATTGTTTCAAAGCATCGAATGAATTGTTTGATGACATCGTTGTGTTTCTGAATACAATTAATTTTATATATTAATGAAATAACAAGTTAGTACCTTGCTAATTTTAAATGTTTTAATAAAATTCTTTCAATACACTTTTTAAGACTTTAATTGTCTTAACTCAGAGTTATTTAGAAATTATTAGTAATTACTAATTAGTAATAAAAAGTAATCCAAAACCTTTCGGAATAAATTGATTGATTACGATATGAGTAGGGTGGCCATCCGTCCACTATTTCAGTGGACTGTCCACTATTCCGACTGTCTGTCCACTAAAATTATCAGTTCTTAGGCGGGAAATGCTAATGTGTCCACTATTTTTTATTAGAAATATTTTATTTAAAACTTTTTGTTGACTATTCGCCCATTATTTGTTCACTTTTTAATTAAGGTTATTATAGAAATGTGCACTATTTCGAAAATTTCCAATGGCCACCCTAGATATGAGGCAAAACTTGGTTAAATTCTTATATTTTAATAAATTCATTTTAATTTATGAAATCCAGGTTTTCGTTACTTTAGTTTTTATCAGTATTTGCTAAACTGAACTTGCTTATTTAGTTCTTGACTTTTATTTGTACTAAGTAGTGTGACCAGCTCCTTTTGATATTACCAAGAACATTTGAAACAAAAAAAAAATAAGAACAAAATTAGAACATTTCTTTCATTGTATCTACTCATATAAATTAATTGATTTAAGGTTAATATTTTTATATTTTAAGCAAAATAAAACTTTCATTATAAAATTCGAATAAGATAAATATTTATTTACTTTTAACTTTGATTTAAGCAAGGGGTTATTTGAATCAATTTAGTTTTAGATTAATTACTAATTTAATATAACGATCAACCTTTTTGCAATTTTGCAATTTTCGTATTTTGTACATATTAATAGTTAAACTATTTTTTGAAAATAATTGAATTAACATTCTTAAATTAAAATAATGCCAGGATCTTAAATATTAAACTTAAATATAAGATGCTTTTACCGTATATTTTTGTTATCAAATAATAAATTTTGAATAAATGTTTTTCTTTGTTTTAAAATATTTGTTTTTATTTTTAAATAAAATAAAGAATGATGGCTGCCCCCTGCTTCTAAAAAGATAAGCTTTCACCCTGGATTTTTTATATGCATTTGATAGAGGAGAACAAACTGAGAAGGTAAAACGTTTTGCCTGCACTATCGTATTGAAGTGATCTTGGTTTCTTTAGAAAATTTTGGATGTAAAGAATTGAATGGTAAAATTTTTATCGGCGTGAGTAACTGTTTCTGTGAATTTCTTATTGATATAATTAAGATTTAAAGCTTAAAAGAAAGCTAGATTTAGAACTAATTAGTCTGTACTAGCAACAAAGCTTTCAACTATCAATGATAGTATTTATTGAACTCTACTTTTAAATACAAATTACTATTTCATACATTTTTATATAAAATTTCATTCATAACAATAAATTCAAAGTTCAAATATTCAAGTTTAATTATTAATTTTACTAGGTTTAAAGAAGGATTGCAATCCCTCTGCTTCTGAAAGGTCAGCTTGCACCCGAGATTTTTTATACGCATTTGATAGAGAACATCAAACTGAACTTATTGATGTAAAAATAATTTTTATAACTTATATGGCTCAGCCGCTAGAGGGGGTCAAAATCAGAAAATCAAAATCAAAATAGTGTATCTTGTCGGACTTAAATATATGTTATCGGACTTAAATGCGTATGCTGATTCGAATGCCGTTTTCTAAATTGTTCTATCCTTAATAGTTTTTAAAATAGAGCTATTTTTTAAAATTCCAAAAATTTGAATTAAATTTTTTGACGTAATTTTTGTTTTTACACGTAATTCATGAATTAAACTGCTATTGATTTTTGATGAAGTATAACAATTGATGAAAATAAAAAATTTAAAATTTGAAAACTTTTGAAGACTAGACCGAGTTTTGATCGATTATACCAAAAAAAAGTATATTTCAAAAAGACTTTGTTGCAAGAGATAAAGACATATTCTTTTCGATTCAGAATGCTTGAGTTAGTTGGATTACATATCTCATAAGTTATAAATTCATACTTGAAAATTCATACTTTGATGCTTTTTAGCGGGTGAACCTTATGAAAGAAGGATGGCTGTTTCCACCCAACGTGCCAACCGGATTTTTTTGTTTGCAATCGATAAAGGACATTGAGCTGAACTCAAAAATATAAAAAATTGTATGAAATGTCTTAAGGTTCACCCGCTAGAAAGCGTCAAAGTATGAATTTTTAACTATGGATTTTTCCTTTATGAGATATGTAATCCCACTAAATCAAGCATTCTGAATCGAATGGAATAGGTCTTTTTCTCTTTCAACAAATACTTTTTGAGATATAGGTGTTTTTTGGTTAAATCGATCAAAACTCAGTCTGATCTTCAAAAGTTTTCATGTTTTCAATTTTTTATTTTCAACATTTGTTATACTTCATCAAAAATCAATAGCAGTTTGATTCAACAATTATGTGAAAAAACAAAAATTACCTCTAAAATTTTATTTTAAGTTTTAGGAATTTTTAAAAATCTTTCTATTTCGAAACCTATTAATGATAGAACAATTTGGACAACAGCATTCGAATCAGTAAACAAATTTAAGTCCGAAAACATATACTATATTGATTTTTATTTTTGAGTTTGACGCCCTCTAGCGGCTGAACCATGCAAGTTATCAAAAATATTTTTACATATTTGAGTTTAGTTTGATGTCATGTATCAAATGCGTATAAAAAATCCCGGTTGGCAGAATGGGTTTTAGAAGCATAGGGGCAGCCATCCTTCTTTCCTAGATATTTTTATATTTTTGGGTTCAGCTCATGTCCTCTATCGATTGAAACCGAAAAATTCTGGGTGCAAGCTGACCCCGAAATTGCCATCCTTCTTTACATAAGGCATTAATAAAATAGTTTAATATTTATCTTTCTTTGAAGCTTTAAATCCCAATTTTACCGAACCCGATTTAACATGACCAGATATCCATACGCCGATAAAAAGAGTATCAATCTATTCTATACATTATAAGCTTTCTAAAGATACCAAGATCATTTCAATTCCAAATATGTTTACAAATCCCTTAACACTTTTTATAATAAAACTATCAAGAAAATATTTGTAGATATCAAACAAAAATGTCACAAAACCTAGAATAAAAATATTAAATAATTGGTATTTAGAAATTTACCAAGATAATTACACATTCATTAAAGGTGTTGGCGGAACTTGAAAAAATATTTAATATAATAAATTTTATTTTTTGTATAACATTTATTGAGGCATTTAATTAAAGAATATTAAAACAAGGTTTGCGTTCAAACTCAAAGGGCACTACATTTACGGGTTAAATCTAGTATATATTTCATTGAGTGTTTTAAAAGGATAAATATTAATATTTTAAGAAATCAAGAACTCGAATAAAAGTTCAACCTGGGTAACAATGACTAAACATAATAAATTTGCCCCAACACAATAAACAAAGTATTATGGAAAAGAAGTGGTGGTCCTTCGACTCACCAAACCTAAAAAATCTTATAGATAGGAAGTGGTGGTCCTTCGGCCCACCACATCTAAAAAATCTTATAGATAAGAAGTGGTGGTTCTTCAACCCACCAAACTTAAAAAATCTTATGAATAGGAAGTGGTGGTCCTTCGGCCCACCTCACTTAACAATACCTTATGGACAGGAAGTGTTGGTCCTTCAACTCACCAAACCTAAAAAATCTTATGAATAGGAAGTGGTGTTCCTTCGGCCCACCACACTTAACAATACCTTATGGACAGGAAGTGGTGGTCCTTCGGCCTACCACACCTAATAATAAACATAAGGATTACTAAAATAAAGTAATATGTTACCCGTTAATATTCAAACAAATATATTCCAGGTACTAGTAAAATTCCTTCATTTCCCATCCCGTTACTAATAAAGAAAATGGTCTCTAGAAAGCCATCAACCTCCCTGTCCTCTCCTTTACTAACAAAAAGAGTATAAATAGCTATTAATATTCAGAGAAATATTTTCCCGTTACTAGTAAAAGACCTCCCTGTTCCCTCCCGTTACTAATAAAAAGAATGGCTTCTAGAGAGCCACAAACCTCCCTGTCCCTTCATTACTAGCAAAAGGCTATATGTTACCCGTTAATATTCAAAGAAATATTCTCCCGTTGCTAGCAAAAGGCCTCCCTGTCCCCTCCCGTTACTAATAAAGAGAGTAAGATAATCTCCTTTACTAACAAAAGAGTGAATATTAATCGTCAATCTCCAAAGAGGTAGTCCCCGTTGCAAGCAAAGAGCGGGGGCGGGTGGGCGGGTGTGTGGGTGAAAAACAAATACATATACTACATATTACTCCGTAAATGTAGTTAATAAGAGAAAAATAGAGTAAAAGAGCTGTAATTAATAAGTAAAATAGCAGAAAACATAACTAAATTGAAGTGATGGTCACCGACCACTTGACAGGGGGGGGGTATAGCCTTTTTGGTGACTTTTTTCGAGACAGGGGGGTATAGGGGGGGTATTTTTAAAATGGCTCTAAAACACCTAGTAGGTCATTTTTA
>JAQIXI010001714.1:0-12512 GCA_034700165.1 Galumnidae sp. Gr-Ori-00277 | reverse complement strand
GATTTTCATAAGGTCCCTGTATGGGTCTTTCCCTTCAAAACCTTGATTTCCAAATTACTGGCAAATTTTTATTTCTTAACCGATTTTAATGATCTTGGTGTCATATTAAAGTGTTATTTTTCTACTTTCAGAAAATTTAGTAATAAAATTATTAGGTTGTTTGGTTAAGTTTTTACATTAGGGGTTTGCATATGTTTAATTATATAGTGTTTACTGTAACAATTTTCAAAAATCTACTTAAAGATATAAATAGTATTGAGTTGATGTTTACATTGCAATTTACAGAATTAAAATCGCTGCAGTAGTTGAGGAGGAATTAGCAAACAAAGTGTAACATTTTTTATTGACCGCCCTATTAAAATTAGATTTGATTTTAGCTTGATAATAAAATTTATATTTTATATCTTAATAGAAAATACATAAAAATATTTATAATATTTATAATAAAGTTTTGTCATATTAAAAAAGTGAATAAGATCAAGTTAATTTTGGTGAAATATATTAAATTTTATTAATAAAAATTTACAAAACATTTTCATAAAATTTATTATTTATAAAACTGTAACTTTAACTAAATATTTTTTACATTATAATTTATTAATAAAATGTTTAAGGTTATATTGGTTTGCCCTCATAATTATTTGCGTAAAACCTATCGAATTAGAATAATACTAATAGATTTATTAAAAGATTTTAGCAAAGTTCAAAAGAAATTTTTTAATTTATAGTTTTAAATTTAATATTCATTGGAATTCACTAAAATATTTTAAAAGACCCTTGACAATAATAAGTAAAATAAATTCTTTTAAATTACAGGATTAATTTGTTTTTAAAATTTATATTTTTAATAAAATAATCAAAATTATATATTGAAATATTTAATTAAGTTTCCTTAAGTTTTTAATTGTAATTTATATTTGATATATTATATACATATAATATATTATATATTATATATATATTTGATGTATTATAAAAGATTAGAATAGCATATGTTTTTAACTGTAATTTATTCTTAATATACTGCTATTATAATACAATTCAGTGATGGCCAAGGACCACTTGACAGGGGGTATAGCCTTTTTGGTGACTTTTCTCGAGACAGGGGGTATAGGGGGGGGGGTATTTTTAAAATGGCTCTAAACACCTAGTAGGTCATTTTTAAGGTGTTTTTTTTGCTATAAATGGATAGATTACATTCTTGTCTAACGTATTTAATCATAATTAAGGCAAAAACTTAACAATTTAACCAAAAAACTTTTAATTTTTGAAAATCAAACTTTTGTTTATATAAAAATATCAAAGAGCATGTCATACTTGAAATTTGATGTCAATGAAGTAAAATAAAAATGTTCTAATTCCAATCTATGGGTCATTTAATTAAGGGAAAGTGAAAAATTATTTCTAAAATTCTAAATGCTTTAGCTCTAAATAGTTTTCAGCTTTAAACTTCGAATGCAAATAAAATAAAAACAAAACAAGGTATTTTAAAAATTTCAAAACATATTATTTAATTACAAAAACTAAAATATTATCTGCAAAGAAAATATTATCTAAACAATAATCTTGCTACAAAAAAACCATGATTAAATTTTATTCAATTCTTTAATCATTGATTTGAACATGTTCCCTAAAGATACCCACAGTGAATATGGGTATCATTTGAAAGATCTTTTTAAACCCTACAAGAATTTAAATAAATTTCTTTTGCTATTTTTAGGGAACAATTTGATTTTCCATAAAGTTTGAATTATCTAAAAATGGCTAAAATTGGGGCTTTGAGTTTGAAAAACTGTGCTAGTTGTTTAATTATATATATAAATAAATTAAATCTAGTTAACTAATATGTAAAATTATATTTAATTTTACTAAAAACACTAATTTTAACCATATTAAAGAATATTCAAACTTTGATAAAAATTTAACTGTTCCCTAAAAATAACCAAAAGTTTCTATATAAAATCTCGTAGAGAATAAAAAGTGTTTTAATTTGATACCCATATTGACTGTGGGTATCTTTAGGGAACATGTTCAAAATGGCGAATAACACATAAAGTCATTGTATTTTATGATAAGATCAATTTTGAGACTAATATTTTCTTAAAGTTAACATTTGGCTTGATACTAGCTGCTGAATATTTTTGAAATTTTTTAACTATCATGTATAGTTTTCGTTTTATTTGAATTAGAAGTTTGAAACAAAAAACGACCTAGAGCTAAAATGTTGATATTTAGGAAGCTAATTTTTTCAAATACCTTAATTTATTGACTCATAGAATATTATTCAAACAATTTTATTAAATTTAATGGACATAAAATTTCAAGTATGACATGCTCTTTATAGCTTTTGGGTAACACTTTAAGACTGTAAATATGATGTTTTTATGCATTTTAGTTATAAATAGTAACAAAATAATAAAATTATTCATAAAATTTATTTTTGGTAATAAAATTAGATTTGAGTTTAACCTGATAAAAATATTTATATTTTATACCTTGATAGAAAATACATTTAAATATGAAAATATTTATAATAAAATTATATCATATAAAGAAAGGATCCTGGATATCAATGGAAAAAATCAAAGTGAATTCGGTGAAATATCATATTAAAATTTATTAATAAAGATTTATAAAACATTTCCATAAAATTTATTATTTATAAAATTAATTATTTATATTTATAATTCAAAATAGTTAAGTTTATATTGTTTTGCGTTGATTAGATTAATTGCTAACTTAGGTTAGTTAAAAAGAGCAGTTTTTGGAGCGCTATAATTTTCACTCTTAAATACTATTACCAAGTTTATTTTAAAACTCTACCCTTTAATAATCATTTATACGTTAAACATTTACCTTTCCTATACATCATATCAGGTTAAACTTTCAATTATAAAGAAGAGGTATTAATCAATAAACATCACTAACGTATAGAAAAATAAAAACCATTAATCAAAGTTCAAGCTATAACTTATAAGATATTGCTAATACCTCTTGAATTAGAATAATAATAAAGGAATTATTAAATATTAACAAAAAAATATTTTTTCAAAAACTGAATTAATTACATCAAATATTACTTTAAATTCTATTTTCTTTTCATAATATCACCATTGGAATTACTTTGTGAATTATCTAGATAAATTATTTTTTCCTTTGTTTTGTATTTTTAGAAATTGAAGTATAGTCTAAAGAAATGTTTAACTAGTTTAACTTATCCTAAAAAATTGTTTGAATAAGTATTACTTGTACTACACTCAATTGTTTATAGCTTGCTTATCCTAAATGATACTCAGAGGTAAATAATCCTTGTGTATAGCGGCGTATCGAAATTATCTTGGTCTCTTTAGAAAGCTTAAGAGTTATAGAATTGATTGGCCAAATTTATAACGGCCAATGTCTTTCTGTTCCCGTAAAATTCGGCTAGGCAAAATTGGTATTTAAAGCTTTAAAAAAAGATAAAATTTGAACTATTTATTCATTACTATTAACAAAATTTTAAAATATTAATTATAGTTTTTGTTAAACTCTGTTCTAAAATACAAATTACTATTTCATACACTTTTCCATATAATTTCATTCACATAAATAAATTCAAGTACAAGTCATAATTATACTAAGTTTAAACTTTGAATGTAATATTGATAAATTGGTTCAAAATTTATTTTTCTTTTAAACTTTAAATCTAAATTTTACCAGACCGAATTTCACTGGAACCGTTAACCGTTGGCCAATAAAATTGACCAATCAATTATATAAGTCTTAAGCTATCTAAAGAGACTAAGATCATTTCAATACGCCACTATTATACAATGATTATTTACTTATCAGTATTTTATGCTAAACGTTAATTTAAATAAACAGTGTTATATTTATTTTACAATAATATATTTTAAAACTAGTTTGATAAATCTAATTCTTCTAAGTCTAATTTATTAACTCATAATTTTTTCAATGGATATATGAATAAATTAAATCTGATTATTGTTTAATAAATAATATTTAGTATTAGTTTTCATTTATAACTGTAATTACGTCTGAATTTAAAATTATAACTATACTTGATTAATATCCAAAATATATTGGAAAGAAATTTAACCTCCTTTTTGATTATAACATTAATCAAATATAGAGGTTCTTATGCTAAATATGATATATGAAAATGAGCTTGGTAAAATTATTTGTTTGAATTTTATAAGGGATTTTAGATATTAATATATAAACTTTGTAATTTCTAAATAAATAAAATTCAGTAGAGAACAACAAAATATTTGGTATTAAATTAACAAAAACTTGATTAAATTTAAACCTATTAATTGACCAAGGTCATTTTCATATATCTTATTTAGCATAAGAATCTCTATATTTGATTCAATTTTCAATAAGTTCGGCTAAATAATTTTTGTTAAATTGCCTTGTAAAATTTTACGATTTATCTTGATTATTTTGTTAAAAATAGAGATAATCAAAAAATCCCAAAACACGTATCGACTCATTTTTTAAGACCTAAAAAAAGATATATTCAAAAAACAATATTCTAGCATGCTTAATTTTTGAGTTATACAAGTTGACCTATTTGTTTTTATAATGCTAAAATTACCCTAGCTAAAGAGTTTATTTTTTGATGGAATAAAATTAAGCCAAAACCATATTTGGAATTAAAAAATATATTTGATCTAGCTAATGTGAGAGATTTTATAGCCAAAAATCTATTAAAGGGGGTTTTGCATTTCACTGTATGATTCACAAAGGTTATCTTGTAAACTATTTTTTAAGTTAGATTGTATTTCCCATTAAAAGCATCTTGTAAAATATTATAAAAAGACTAAAATGAAAAGTATTGCTTTAAGATTTCAAATATAAATATATTGTGTTTTGGTTATTTATTTTTTAAAATTAAGACAAAATTACAGTTTATTATAATATATTATTTTATAATATTATTTTGATAAAAAATTATTTAATTTTAAAATTAATTTTATTGTTATTTAAGAATTACAATAAATTCAATCAAAAATAACTAATAATTGTTTATTTGGTGAAAACTTTAGTTAAAACATGCAACTCTTTTAAATATTATAAACTTGAAAACTTTAAAATTAAAATATAATTTAGTAAAAATTCCTACTTGATAACTGGATAGGTCAAATTAAAAAAATTTTCTGTTATTACTTGAGTGGCTATTATTGGGAGTAAACCACTAACCGGAACAATTAACTCAATCTTTCACTGCTATGGATGGAAGCCTTACGACACTAATATTGAGCTAACATTTAGTTGTTTAGTGGCGTACCTGACATTAGGTGAGGAATACCATAACTTTCATCACACGTTTCCCAAAGACTACTCACAATCGGAGTTGAAATGGACTCACAATTTCAATGTGTCGGCAATTGACTTCTTGGAATATATGAGCCATAAAAAATAAACGAACACTCGATAATAAGTTAAAGACGGCAGAGGACTGGAAACCCGAGTATAAGAATTGCACCTTTCATTGTAATCGTTGTATTTTAATAATCAATATATTAAATAAAAATTAATTCCATTCTGAAAGAAAATTGCAATAATTATGAAGCTTTATTGGATTGAGCTTGATAACAAATGAATATTCCTTATTTTAAACTTTGATAAAATTCCTTATTATATTCTAATAGATTAGAAATTACACTAATTATTTATTTTAGTGCTAGAGGGCTTTAAAGTCGGAAATTAAAAGTAAATGTTAGAGATAAAATTTAATAATTCAACCTAGAATATGATTTACAAAATTTAATTAAATTTATTTTATCTTATTAAAAATTTTGTTAAAACCCTTAATTTTTAAATGAGGCTTTTGTAATTAATTTATTTACAAGCTTAATTTATATGTATAATTCTTAAATAAATGTGAATAAAACTTAATTAATTGCATTATTAATACAGTTTTAGCATAAATTTTTTTGTATTTAAATATTTATATGTTTAAAAGTATTATACAAATAAAAGTATTAAAGACTTTTTATTGCTAAAAATTTAACAAGATCAATACACTACATATCCGTAATTTGAAAAGCTTATTAATTGATTTAATTTAGCAAGATATTAGTAAATAATTTCAGTTTTACTTTTATTAAAAGATTAGTTTAATGATAAATTTAACAAAAATGCAAATAATATTTTAATGAATGAAATCCTTGTTTTGAAAATTATATAATCTTATCTTTTTTATGTTCAAAGATTAGAGTGTATTATATTTAGTTTTAAGGTTTTTTCTCTCCCCAAAATTTAGTGTTTTTTCACAAAAATAAATAAATTTCCCCAAATTATTGCAACCAGACGTCATACGTTTGCAAAATCTGGTTTTTACTATTTCATATCTTCAAGGGCATATTTTAAAAATTTATATCCTAAAATATAAACCAATCGTGATATAACTATTAGTTTTCTTATTTTCACCTTATAAATAATTTAAATTATCTATCATGAACAGTTTTTAAACTAATAAATGCATATTTTAGGTAAATTGATCTCGAATATATTATAACTGATAAATATATCATTATTTTAATTGCAATATAGTGCTTATATTAATTCAAATACATGTATATTTGAACCTGTTGCCTTTGAGTAACACATGGTTTCTCTAAATGTGTTTATTCTACTTGAAAATAGCCATGATAAACTGAAAAGAAACAATGTGTTACTCAAGGGCAACAGGTTCAAATTTGGATTTTCCGAGACAGGGGGGCCCTAAAATTTCATTTTCACCATGTTTAACAAAATTTTTAGCAATTTTAGCACTTTATTTGAATAAAGACAACAAAATTAATAAGTATTACAAAAAAAATTTTGCGATACACCTTAAGACCTAAAAAATATGATATGTTATATTATTTAACTTTGATTCAGTATAATAAGAGAATTATCTCAAATATAAACAAAATTCTTTGTGCATGATATTCAATGTTCATTGCTTAATCAATATTCCAAAAACCATCAAAATCCAAACAACTTATTTCAAGTACTGTTAAGTTCTTTTTTAATATTTTTACTAAAATAAAATATTGATTTATTTTTCAAATTTACAATTTTAATTAAATAATCAAGATTATATAGTAAATGAATAAATGTAAAATTGTTAATGAACTGTAATCTAAACTTTTGATTTAATTAAAATAATACATTTTATTACACAAATAAACTAGGAGACATTTTTTATCACAAATATTTTAATATGAGGTTTTTTTATCTTCTAAAAATATGTCTTTTGAAATATGATCTTGAGTAAATCTTTTATTACAATTGTTTTCAAAACAAACGAATGGTTTTTTGCCCAAATGATGGGAATATTTAAATCTTTTGTGACATTCATTACATTCAAACTTTTAATTTTCTTACCTTTTTTGTTGTAAAATTGAACCAAAGTTGCAAGAACTAATAATAAATAATACTTTAATGAAGTTAGGGTTAAAATTGCTAAGGTGAAAGTTGCTTTACAAAAACATTCACTAAAAAAGTGATGATACGGTAATTAAAATACAAGTTAAAATACCTAGATATTTTAAATACGTATTTATTACATCCATTAGATTAGAGTTTTTGTTATTATTTGACTAGATTAATATATTATAATATCTTATAACATCTCTCCCCTCCCTTCTCTCCCTCCTTCCCTCTCTCCTTCACCTCTCTATCCTCTTTCTCAATAATCAAAAATTATTCAACGGTGCGGAAAGATTTCGTAGACATGTTTCTGTCCATAGACCACCTGTTTGGCTTTGTTGGCATGCTTGGTAAGATTTTTATCTTTAGAATCTCCACTTCCGAGAGCAGCACAAAAGACGGGACAAATAGGAGAATACTGTTTTGAGAAGTAATAAACTTTTTCATTGGTGTTTTGACGAGAAGTCCACCCAATATATTAAATTCTTTTATATTATCTGACTAAATTAATATAAGATTAATATCTATTAACATTGCCCTCCCTCCCTTCCTTTGTGTGTGTGTGTGTGTGTCCCGCGATTAATTGACCTTTATTATTACCTTTGAATATTAAATATATTAAACTTATTAATACCTAAAAATGTTTTCCAGTTTTCAAAAGAAAGAACTAAATAATATTGGAAATCAATAGATATTTCATAATTGAGCTCTGGATGACGAGTAAAATCGCAATTCCTTCCAGTTTTCTAAATTTCATAAAGGGTGCTTTTCAAAAAAGGGCGAACCCTTTTGTCCACATCCACCTTAAATCTGCTGAATAGTGTTCTATCCAGAACAAATCCGATATCGCCGCTAGATGTAGTTGGACCTTAAGGGCCAGAATGTTTGACCGCTTCTGATGGCTGACTTTCCGATATATCCAAAGAAAATGTTTCCTGAACATCTGATCGAGGAATGACGTCCAAGATGACGGGTTCTTCTCCATCAGCCTCTTCTTTGGCGTTTTTTATTCTCCAATCGTCTCTTCAGACGCGTCTTCCGAATCAACAATGTTTTGAGTGCGCGTCTGACAGTCTGTTCTCTGAATTTGATTAGGATTTTCCAAAATACGTTTAAGCTAAGAAAAAAGTATTAGTTAATTATTCTAAGAAATATAAAAATATTATCAGTGTCGAAATATTGTTGAACTGTATTGAAGTGAAGATAGTTGTCCCTCATATTGGTCCTGACCGCATCTTCTAATTGAGAATCCATCTCAGGATAGTAGTGACAAATGTCTATAAACTCTCTCTCTCTGAACATTTTTATAGATTTCAATTCTGAAAAAAATAAAATTATATAATATAAAGTATATTATATTCAATTTTAACGAAAATTAATTACCCGAGTATGGAAGTAAGGGCCAAAGCGTTGGCGGCGTTTTTGCTGAAGTCTCCAAACATTTTGTATTTTCCTGTTGTTTTCGAACAGTTTTCCAAATCCTTGATTCTGTAACGGATATCTTTTTTCCGACTCCAAGTCTTTAATCGCTGGAAGTCTGAGGGATAAGGAAGAGTGGACTAATTATGAAAAAATATAATAAATAAGAAATTAATTTAATTATATTTTACCTGTTCTCCGGAACTATCATTAGTTCTCTGGCGTTTATTGCGATTTAAAGAATTTTCGTAAAATGAAACACTTTGTCCTAAAAGTAATCCTAGATCGCCGGCTGTAAACCTCGATTTTGGCCAGAGATGTTTGTGTATCTCTCGAAGATTGGGAAAAACGAGAGGATTTCCCGAAAGTTTGGCTCCATTGTGAGAAGACGTTTGGAGTAATATGGGATGGAACCTGGAATTTTTTTTAATAAAATTAAATAAGTTAAGATCTTAGCTGTTGTAGCTATATTTTACCAAATACAATAACTTAATCACTTAAACTCAACGACAGGAAAGAATTACAAATAGTTTTGTTCTAAAACTAAGTTGAAAAATTTTAAAAGCATCCCAACGCTGCCAAATTTGTCATTTTTACCTTTTATCTAATTTTAATTCAATATCAATCCTTTCACAATTATAATTTGTTTTGATTGGGGAGATAATCGATACTTTTATGCTTTTTAAGCTTCACTGAACTTTACTCTACCAATTCAAAATAAAATTAAATAATTGATTACATCCGTATTTGTGGTGTGTTTGGTTTGAAAAATATTGGATGGCCAACCATATAATTGGCATTTTTTATCCATTTTGTTGCGTTTAATAGTTTTTTGAAACCATCTTTCTGTAATGATCTGTATCTTATCCAAAAATATAAATTTATTAATTGCAAATAGTCTAATGATTTTCACTTTTGTTTAATTATTTCTTTTGATATTTTATTTAATAAATGAAAATTGAAAAACAAATAATTATTTAATATATAGATTTTAAAAGTTTCACAAAAAATAAAGCATTGATGTTTTGATATTAATATTAAATAATTTGTGAAAGTTTATTTTTAGAACTGTAATTTGAATTTAATTCCTTTTTTTAAATTATGGAACTTCCTAATATTAAATAATTTTTGATTGGTGGTCATATCATTATCTAAAATTAATTAAATTATTTACAATATATAATTTTGATATAATTATAATGGATCATTTGAGTTCAAAATAAAATAAAATAAATGTGCTAAAAATTTTATTTTTATTTTTAAATGCTCATAATTGACTTTTACTAATTAATATTCAAAACGTAATCGTTAAAATATTTGAAGATATAGATTATAAAATCATAAAAAAAATTTCTATTCATTTAAATAAAGTTGATAGATAGAAATTTTACTTCATAGTAATTTAATATTTATTTGGATATCAAATAATTTTATAATACTAAATGAACTGTAATTAATATTTGAAATTTGTCTTTATTATAATGAAGAAATTAAGTAAGTTAGTTTGGACATCTCTTTAAAGAATATTGTTCAATTAATTTATTTTAATTGTTTTATTTTTAATTTTGACATTTTTTTCATTTATTAAAACAAGAACACTATTTGGGTATATTATGGAAAAAGCATAAAAATTCACAACATAAAAATAAGATTTATAAAATTATATTTTAACCGAAACTAGCTAATATAACGACATAATATTGTTTAAACCATAATAATTATATTCAAAATTATTTCTTTAAAACATTTAATTAATCTAAAAATCATTAAAATTTTTGCAAATTTTCTAATAAAATATCAATACTTGTAGAATTACTTGAAAACACTTAATTTTAATTTAAATATTATATTGATCTAAAATTTATTGATTACAATTGATTTGAAAATAGTGAACTAGATCAATAAATTTAATACTGAAGTAATATCGAATATACGTTACATATTTCGACACATTTAAAAGGAAATCAATTATTGATTTTTAAATATAAACGAGGAAGTTAAATTATGACCAAGCTTATATAAGAATAAAATAAAGTCTATTAATAATAATTTAATATATTAGAGAAATAAGCCAGGCAAATTAGAAAACTAGTTATGGATGCAAGATTATAAGCATAATTTCAATATACCTTGTAAAATTAAGTTCGCATCTAATAAATTTGGATAAATAAGTGTTAATTTTAATGAATGAAAAGTAAAGAATAATTCAAAAGTTTTAATAATACATTTAAGTGTAAAAATTACTGGAATTAATTAAATTAATTCAAAAAGTATTTTAATTTTTTTGTATTAAATTTTTAAAATAAAAATTATATTAAGTATTCATTACTAGAAAATAAACGATAGAAATGAGAGGCATTTTGGTTAACTACTATTTGGAGGGATTTGGTTGAATACAAAAAAACTGTAAATTAAGAAAAAGTTTAAATTTAAATATAGAGATATTTATTGTTGTGTTTAATGAGTATCGAATTCAGCGCTTCTTTTTGGTTATTCGTATTTTGTGGCTCAAATTAATGCTCCTCTTGAAAGTACTTTTATAAGGCAGGAACACAAATAAATTTACCTAGCATGATTTCATTGGATATTAATATTAGTTGCATCATATTAATCATATAATCTAGGAGAGAAAAAATTAGAAACCTTTAAAAATATAAATATATTAAATTCATCATGTGTATATTTAAACATGAATAGTTGAGTAAAATACCTTACATAAAAACTTCCAAAACATATCTTGTTATAAATGTTCATGTAATAATTTTCTAAATTTTAAGATAAAATTACTTAATTTGAAAATTTATTTTACAGTTTTTCATATTAATTACATAATAAGACACAAACATTGGTGAAAGAGTGGAATAGTAAATGCAAGGATTATTAAACTATTTTGATGAAATATTTTGCATAAATATCATTATAATTTATTGATTATTGGAAAATATAATCAATTTCTTTAATAATTTTACTAAATTTTAATCATATGATTATAAATATCAAAATTTCGAGTAAATTTTACAGTTTTTGTGAATAAAAATTGATTTTTCAATACATTTAAGCAGGGTTATGTAATATATGTATTTGTTTTCACCCTACTATACTTATTACGATTACACTTACATTACAAATGACAATCAATCAAATTTAATTTAGTAAAAACAGACAATTTTAACTAGATAAAGATTTACAAAAATTAATTGATTAATAGTGATTTTTAATCTTGATGAAATATATAAATAGAGCCCCGATTAACTGTTATTCGAATACGCAATATATAAATGAATCGATAAGTGATTAAATTTTAAATATTAAATAAATTATAAAAATTATACTTTACTTTAGAACATTGAAAGTAGTTTATTGTGAATAACTTCCAACAGGAAAAGCCAATTCTTTTCTTGGCTATTCTTCCTATCATATTTTGAATCTAGGTAAATAATTATGATTAATATTAATTAATTTATGTGGAACAAACCTTGAATTTTATAGAAAATTTTAAATTAATATATTGTTTTCTATTATATATTATTGTATTTTGTTTATAATATAATATAATGAGGCAGTCCTATGACTGACTGCCATATAATTCTCAACTATTGCTTTAACTTTAGCCATATCTTAAACCCTATTATAAATGTCTCATATCTAAGCAATACCTCACTTATAAC
>JAQIXI010001713.1:0-12527 GCA_034700165.1 Galumnidae sp. Gr-Ori-00277 | reverse complement strand
GTGTTGATAAAATTATACTAATTAAATAAAAATATCCTTTAATGCTGGATTAGAGCAAAAATTCATCAAAACTTTTTTTTATCAAATTTTAACAAGATACTTTTATATTTAATTGTTTTTAATTAAATATTAAAAATTTATTTAATATCCAATAATTTAAAAAAAAATTAAAAATTAATATTTAAGATCACTGATGCTTTTTGTGCCAATTTCTTGCGTAAGTTATGTCATATGTGCAAGTTTATTAGAACTATTCAAGTTTAACATTATTTCAATGAGTAAGAAAAGTTTATTAAAAAAAATTTATGATTCATAAATTAATTTATATAAACGGAGTCAATTAAACTCTCTTAAAAGTATTAGTTAGAGTTTGGTAATTTTGTGTAATGAAAATTTAAATAAAGTGCAATATCTTGCAAAAACACAATTAAATTGACCATATTACATATGGTATTGTCCCCACAGTTTCGGTTATTATCGTATAGCCTTCTTCATGGGAGACACAAACTAATTGAATCTCACTTTTGGTTCCTTACGAAGAGTATAGGAATGGAAAGAAATATGATAACAAATATTTTTTTGTAAAGTTTAGGCCAATATTTAATTACAGCAATTGTTTATTTTTTTAAATTACATAAAATTCTAACAAGGGCATTGCTTACAACAGAAAAACTTGCTCAGTGCATCCAGTAAGTGTAATAAAATATTTCAGCTTCTATGACTATTTTTGTAAGCCTGGTTTAGGGTTATATTGATGTCAATAAATTATATTAAATATATTTTTAATTTTATTCCAAATATTAGTCCAAAATATTTTGTTGAACACAATGATTATCATATCCTTAGCACTGATACCAAACCACAAACCCATAAGTCCTCCGCAATAACACAAATAATCGGTAAAAGACATAACAGAGTCTTCTTTGTATATAAATATGGGTTGAGATGAGTCCCAAACAAGATTTTTTGTGTAATGGGTCGAATCTTTATAACTTTTATAATTTTCTTTATTCCTTATAATAGTTTTTGTTGTAAATTCTATTAATTCACAGTCTTTGGGACAGAATTTTATACATTTATTTCGTAAATCATTTACTTTAATATATTCTTCAAATTTTTTTAAAACACTTGAATTGCAGTCATTTTGTAAATCATTTGAAGTGAAGTCCAACTCATGTATTGATTCGTCTATTATTCTCGGATTACATTTAAACTGTTGTTGACCACTATTTTTGAGACACAGTCTATAGCAGTGCCACTGATTGTTGGCATAAAAATATCTCTCATTAATACTATTATAATCATTACATTCTCCATGCGGTGGCTTTAAATATGTGAGCAAGTACATTTGTTTCAAAGTAGATTCACTAAATTCTATTCGTGTATTATATTTTCTTTTAAATACTTCATATGATTTCAAAATAATTTGAGAACTCAACTCAATATCAGCATTAAAATCAGCGAACACAACATTTTTGTTATTATAGTTGTCTTTCTTCAAAATAGACAAGGTGAAAAAAGGTTCATTCGTTGTAATTTTAGATTTTATTTTGAATGTTGTAAACAATCTTAAAGAAACTTCTTTATCACAATTAAATTTGGTAGTTTTTGCAAAAGAATAGGCATAAGTATTGTTATTAAATTTAGTAAGGTTGATTTTTGTTTGACCAAGATTAGCATCAAATTGATAATATTGGAGATATTTATCAATAAATAATTGGTTAAACAGTTTTTGTTCGGTGAAATTTTGTTCTCTTAAACAATCAGCGAATATAGAATAATCAATTTGACATAGGTCAGAATTTATTTTATCAAGAATGCAATCTCCATATATATCATCGTTAGCCTCAGGTAAATCTGATTTTATATGAATAACAAAATCAATTTCATCGGAATCTGTTTTCATATCAATTCTAATATTTATTTCGTAATTTAAGTAATTTATAGAAACAGTAATTATTTCTTTCAATAATACGATCATTAAAAGACTTTTGAATATTATCTGAAAATTGAATAATAATTTAATATTTTAACTAAAAATAAATCTATAAAGACATTAAATTTACCTTGATTATATTCAAATTGATTATTTTAATAGTAAATACAAAATTATATTTAGCTTTTAATTTGCGAAATACTTGAGATAATGGAATAAATAAATAGTAAATAATCATCGGTAGTGTCATTCCGTGCCATAAATTTAGAACATTTGTTAGACTTATTATTAAATCAATGAAATACATCTTCGGATCAAATTTGTATACAATATATGAATAATCACTTATTTTGAATTCAAATCTATTAACGTATTTATAAAGTAAATTATCAAATAAATCATTAAAATTAATTTCGATATTATTCTGATATATATTCTGTTCACACGACTCGACACAAAACTCAGAACAAAATTCTTTTAATTTTTTATTAACGTTTTTCACTTCACTTTCATTTTGATAACAAAACTTGACTTTTGGTGCAATACTTCCATTAAATAATTGAATTGTAAGCAAATGATTGTCATTTGGAATACAATTCCATTGTTTTTCATATCCCTTACGATAGCATTCGTTGAGACACTCGAAGCGATTACTTTCTCCATATTCTCGACATTTTGTTTCGTAAGGTTTCGGTAATTTTTTGATAACAATTTTATTTATTAATACAATGAAATTATATAAACGTTTTTCTAAACTTTTATCTGTTATTTGAAATTCTTCTGTCATATGATATAGAAATTCATTGTAAGAATGAAAAAAGTATTTCTTTTTTAAAAATGGAGCAAGGGACAATTTCAAAAAAAGTTCATTTATTATGCGAATCAAAATTTTCAATATTGTATAAAATAAGCAAAATATCCGAAGCTTTTAGTGTCGGTCTTAGTTTGTATTCTGTTCCCTCTAATTCTGGTAGAAATGTATGACATTTACCAAACGGTGAGAGCAGTTGTATTTTGGGCTCAGTTTTATTGCAATAATTGAAACTTATTGAGACAGAGCTTTGTTTTCCTAAATTTGAAAATTGTTTTAAACAATTAATTTGAGTCAAATAAAAGTCAAACTCTAATTGAGTTAACGTATAATTGTCTTCTGTTTTGTCATTAATTAGTATTTCATTCTTATTATAATCGGAGATATTTTTAAAATTTAAATATTTAAACATTTGTTCCCTCGAATAAACTGATCTTTTAAATTTTATTTTATTCTTAGTATTATTGCCTGGGTGAATAAAAACATCTAAACTTTCGAAATATCTTTCTTTGTAATATGAAATTAATTCACTATAACTAAAACCGGATAAACTTTGAAGACTTTGTCTGAATTGTTCGTTAAAAAGTATTCGTTTAAATATGTGTTCAAAACAAACACTAATCGCAGGAATTGAATCATTTTTTAGTCTATTATTTGAATCTCTGTATGGAATCCATTCGACGCTCACTTCAGTCCT
The DNA here is from genome assembly GCA_034700165.1 of Galumnidae sp. Gr-Ori-00277. Taxonomy (NCBI): domain Eukaryota; kingdom Metazoa; phylum Arthropoda; class Arachnida; order Sarcoptiformes; family Galumnidae; species Galumnidae sp. Gr-Ori-00277. Next base: position 9,083 of record JAQIXI010001713.1, on the reverse strand, counting down.
AAACTTCAGATAAGTATCGGTTAAACTCCAGATTTGATACAAAATTATAGGAATTGTGAGAAATTGAAACAATAATTTCCAACGAATTCGTTCCAAATTTAAAATCCCCCTTTTTAATATATCATGGATCATTTTGAATATTTTAATTTTTAAAACAAAATAAATTATAAATTTTAAATTCGCATAAATTATAAAATAAGTTTTTATATTTCCAATAAGTTTACGAATTATTTCACTCATATCTATAAAAGAGACTCCAATCCAGAGTCCAAAAAGTCCGCCAATATTTGAAAAATAGTCAACGAAAGTGTATTTCTCTTCACAAATATATTCGAAAAGAATTGTATTTTTGTATTCAATGGTAATATTTGTTTCATTTAAATTTGTTATCAAAGAGTTCTCAAAATTATTTTTGAAATATATTTGATTACAATCTTTAATACAATTCTTTCGACAGAAAGTGTCGTCGATTTCAGATATGTTTTGCATTTTATCGCAAATTTTATTTTCATTTTCAAACGAATCAAATAATATAAAACTTTTCCAAACGAAAGGATTCGGTAAACAATTAAATCGTTTCATATATTCTTTATTTAAACATACTTTCAAACAACCGTGTTGATCAAATCCAGCTAGGACAAAATTAATAACATTTAGGATTTTCTATAATAAATATAATCAAAAAAAAAGGTTTGAGGGCAAAGCCAATAGGCGCTACATTTACGGGTTAAAAGTAGTATTTTTTAATTGAGTGTATTTAAAGGAAAAATTCGGCCACCACACCTGACAATGTCTTATGGAAAGGAAGAGGTAATCCTCCGTTAATATATAAAACAAAAAGAATTAAAATTACCCGTTAATTTTCAAAGAAATATTTTCCTGTTACTAACAAAAAGCCTCCTTTATTATTCAAAGAATTTATATTTACTCGTTAACCACAAAGAAGCATTGTTGTCCGTTGCAAGCAAAAAGCGGGGGGTGGGGTGGGTGGGGAGTAGGTGAAAAACAAATACATGTACTACATATCATTTCGTTAATGTAGTGAAAAATATATCTACTAGGTTAAACTCACTCCTATTAACACATCTATCCATATATGGATTTGAGAGCAATACTATTGAAGTCTTCGATAATTTCAACTTTCCTTCCAATCCGTGTCGACTCAATTTTATTGAATTGTATTTATTTGGTTCGAAACAATTTGTTTTCTGATGAATCACTAAATTAACTGTTGAAAAGTCATCAAAATTTAATATTTCATTTAGTTCTGGCGAATCGTATTCCAAATCCATATCAAAGAAAGCATTGTTTTCAAACTTTGAAATCTTATCATAACTCAGAAGGAAAGTTACGAAATCGTCTTCTTTTAGTTTCATTTCATTGTTTGTATCAAAAAATGTAAAACAAATACCAAATTCTTGGTTTCCATAAATATCTTCTTTTAATTGAAGTTCTGAACAGTTTTTTGTTTCCAATTCTTTTAAATTACTTTTGAAGTGAAGTTTTGCTGAACAGTTAATCATTTGATTGGATCTAATCATAAGATCTTTCATTTGAGTGAAATCCAATTTGTGATATTTTGCTGTTTAAATGGAAATAAATAATTTATTAAAATTTTCATATCTTAAAAAACAACTCTTTTAGTCCTATCTTTTTTTGGCACAAGGAAAAATTTTAAGGGAGATTCCTTTACAAAAAGTCATAATTTTATATAGTAGGCTGTCCGGATCAAAACTTGTGTGACATCTATCGCTATATCTCCTAAACTATTCATACGTTTTGGATGCCATTTTAGGATTATTTAATAAACACTTATTTAGTATCAAAAACTAAATAATATAAAATTCTGGACCAACTAACAAGGTTATTTTGAAAATTTTTAAATATTTATAAGTTAGAATAATTATTGAATAAATGGTATAAATTTTACTTAAAAATTCCAACTATAACCTTGTTCAAATGAGTTGACAATTATAGGAATTATTCCCCCATATTGTGATAAAGACTGTATACCGTATGAGGCATAAATGCTTATACGCGACCTATAAGATAGCAGCAGCTTAAAGATTATAGCGGTAATGTATTGTTTTTATATATAATTCTGTGTCCTCTCTATTTCAAGGCTTTATAGTTACTATAATTTCATGATTTGGGCGAACACTATTTCAGCTAAATTCTATTTAAGGCTTAAATTTTACCCTATAGATTTTTTGGCCAACAAATATTGCTTTTTTTTAATATATTGCCTCAAATCAAAAATTATTATATATTTTGAACAAGAATTAATAATTGTTTCTAAATTTTGAATGATAATTGCTATTTTTAAGGGTAAACCATGTTAAGTAACCATGGAACACGGACCTCAAGTTTAATTCCATCAAATTACCAAATCATCAAATATTAAAGAATTCATTTTAATCTTAAATATATACTTACAGTTACTATTAAAACTACCTACCTACTTATTTTATCTTTTGTAATATTAATCAAATTATATTTAAAATATTATATTTATTATAAAAGTTCAACAATGAAAACTCTTAGTGCGTGTTTGAAATTATTAATATAATAAAATATATGTAGTTTGATAAAATTGTCAATTGGTATTTTGGTGAGAAAAATATTGTGGTCATTAGTTAGTGAACTGTTGTCACAACTATTTATAATTTTGTTTATAATTTTTTATGATTTAATATAAATCTTTTATTACCTTTCGTTGGATTTTATAATTTAAATCTTCAAACTCTTGACTCATATTATAAAATGAAATTTTCTTTTTGTCAAACAATACATTAGTTTCGGTACAGAAACTAATCGGCGGTAAATCAAAGTCTTTGTTTTCATTATTGACATTCAATTTGAAGACATACGGAAACTGTAAGTAATTCAAAGTCACCAAAAATGTCATAAAAATCAGTCCACAAAAGCACAGGATCTTCAAATAGACCAAGACATATCGCAATTTAATAAGTTTCAACAAACTTAAACTTGTCCTTGTGATTTTCCTCAAATTAATTACAAATTGAATAAAACTACAAAAATAATAAACTAAAACCCAAATAAAGAATTTGAGAAATTCTATAATTAAAATGAACAAGGTCAACAAGAGGTTGATGTAAATTTTAATGCCTATCATTTTAAATATAGAATGTTTTCATTAAATTGTGACCAAAATATTAAATCTTACTAAATATGTTTCGACTTTAAAAGCTAGTCTAATAATACAAATGTGATAATCTATATCCAAGGTAACAGAATAAATGAAATTTGAATACTTATTCAAATAATCAATCTTTTTATTCATTACAAAACAGTATCAGTCTATGCATTACACAAACATTCTTTTGTTGTCTAAAATATTAATTTTATTTAATTTTTAAAATTCTTTAAATTTTTAAATATTAAGCAAAGTTTTAATTTTTAATTAAAAAACAGTTAAATATAAAAGTGTCTTGGTAAAATTAGATAAAAAATATTTTGATGAATTTTTGCTTTAAACTAGCATTAAAGGATATTATTGTTTAACTAGTAGAATTTTATTAATATATATCACAAAAACTGCACAAAAAGTGAATCTAAGCGGGTTAACGTGTTAAACAAAGTTAATTTTTAAATATATCCTTGGTAACACAATAGTGTTTATAATATCGTTTATAATATTACTATATAAATGAAATATCGATTACTTATGAAAATAACGTTTTTAATGACATTTAATTCATTTTTTTTCAAATGTAAATCATATATTAAATATATTAGGTGCACCAAAAAACTATCAAAAAACGACAAAATCTTTATGGTACGGTATTATTGCTAATGGATATGATAATCTTTGTGTTCAACAAAATATTTTGGACTAATATTTGGAATAAAATTCGAAATATAATGTTTTTATTATATCTTATTGAATTCAATATACTGTTAACTCTTCTATCTCGAACTCTTTTAACTTGAATTTAGGTCTATTTTTAATTGTATTTTAAGACTCGATTCACTCCCATTGAAACACTATTAAAAATTTCTTCTATCTTAGGCATTTTCAATTTGAATCTTGAAACCAAATGTCTGGTCCTATAAGTTATTGTGTGCATCCATTGTTAAATTTGTATGGAAAAGTTCATTTGCTTTACCCAGGAAAATTAGCATCATCAAGATTATTCGCAATGGTAAGCCTGGTTCATTTAATTTCCTTATTATGATAAAATTTATTATAACTTGATCATTTTAAATATTAATATATCGATCCAGTCTTCGATTTTGATTAGAGTGTCGTTCCCTGAGAACGAATGGCAGAGTCTGCCAGATGTGGTCACACGTCCTCTGGACGTGTTGGTAGTGTCTGCGGAGGGGTTGTCGTCCTCGTCACTACCGAAGTGGTAGCGCTGCATCGCCTGTGAAGACCTGATTCACTCCTATAGAAACCCTATTAAAAATTCTCTTCTATCCTTAACATTTTTTAACTTGAATCTTGAAACCAAATTAATGGTTCTATATGCTATTGTTACTAAGGCCAAAATCATAGTTCAAAGTGAATTGTATATTGAAACACCTTGTTAGCCCTCGGAAATGATTAGTTTTAATTTAAGATTTAAAGTAATATTTTAATAGAGGATATAATACTAATCGATTTTGTCTAGGTAACAACTTGATACTGCTTAAAATAAAGTCGCTAGAGGGCATCAAATTTGAAAGTTATTTTAAGATATATAAACAATATATACATCGATTCCTACCAATTTGACCATGCTGATTACGAAAATGAAGGTTAAAAAATTACAACTTATAAGACTTAAAATTTACAAAAGAAAAACCTCATATTTTTATTAAATTTGTAAAATAAAAGATGAAAAAATTTAAACTTAATTTTATTCATATAAATCGCTATTTTTTAAGAAAAACAAATTAATTTTTTTATTTAAATTCAATTTAAGGATGCTCACAGGGGGGTATAGGCCAAATACCCCCCTGTCTCGAAAAGTCGGATACCCCCCCCCCAAGGTAAAGAGAGAAGTCAAAGAAAAAATAGCGAAAAACCGAATAAAATCAACGAAAAAATGAGAAAAAGAGATGTAAATAATAGTAAAAACAATAGAAAACATAATAGAAATGAATAAAAGCGTCAAAATTACAGTTTTTAGACGAAAAATTTTTTTGACTTCAATATTTCTAAAACTTACAGTTTGTGAAAAACTTATAAAAATTCATTTTTCGTAAATAATTCTTAGTTTTAAGCTTTAATTCATATAAATTAAGTTAAATATGATTGCATTACATTCATTTATGAAGAAAAACACCTTTAAAACTACCTAGGAGTGAATTTAGAGCGATTTTTGCGATTTTGAAAATACCCCCCACCTATACCCCACCCTATGAAAATTTTTAGGGATACCCCCCCATGTCTTTTCGAAAAATTTTGAACCATACCCCTGTCATCGAGGACCCAGAGCATCCCTGATTCAATTCTTATTTAAGTCTAAAAGTCCCACAAAATTATATTTAAGACTATAACAGTATTGCATTAAGGTATTATAAAACCGGTTTATGGTACTTTTGGCCATAGTAATGTTATTGTGCGCATTCATTGTTAAATTTGCATGAAAAAGTTTATGTTCTTTACCCAGGAAAGTTAGCATCATCAAGATTATTGATAAAGTTTAGCCATGGCTGATTCATTTAATTTCCTTATAATAAAAAAATTTATTATAACCTGATCATTTTAAATATAATAATTTTGAAATAAAAATTAATAAATTACAAATTTGTATTTAAATTCAACTAATTTTTACCTTTATAATTTTCTATTCCAAATTTATTTTAAGTTTTACATAAACAAAATTATATTATAAAAGTCTGTAAAACTCTGTAAAAAGATTTGTGAAGTTCAATATTTTTAGCTATTTAGAGTTATAAAAGCATTTATGTCAAGTGTCTTATTAATTAAAAACTTGGGCCATTTGCAAAGGTTATAGACGCAGTTCATAACTTAAAATATATTAAAATAAAGTTGCTAATTTTTAAAATTTTTGACTAAATTATGATGAAATACATTAAATAAGAATGTAATCTATGCCATTATAATAAAAAACACCTTAAAAAATGACTTATATAGTGTTTTAGAGTGATAAACTGTGATTATCACAACAATCATTATTGTTCCAAATATAAAATTGTTTCGTTTTAACTATTACCTTGTGAAAAATATTTATAAAAATAATTAAACTATATTGATTATATAATTTCTTATGACAAATATAAAAATTACCTTGTGAATTTATTTAATATTTAATTAAATTTCCGAAAAATAATAAAGTTAGGAATTAGAGGACATATTGGGTGTTCGGGGCATAACATTGCAAAGAATGTGCAGTAAAAGGTTGGACTCAAGAAGAATTTGTCTCGATTTTTCCCCCACTTTTGTTCGAATTTTCCGTTTTTATATATTAGACCAAGTATTTTCGGAGGGCTGGTAGACCAACTTCTAAATGTGGGACCAAAGAATGATTGATTGGATTTGAGTTCAGGAAGCTTACCATTATTAATTTTACAAAGATTTCAATAATAAATATAAACACTTTTGAATCCCTCAAAACTTTTGCCATATATGATATATTGATGAAATAATTGCAAATACAATTAAACAAAAGTAAATAATAGATAATAATTATCTTTAAAAAATAAAAAATAATTTTAATCGTGTATATTAATTTTAAACAATAATCTAGTTATATTTTTAAAATTATAGATTCATTAAAATAATTATATTAGTACCGAAGTAAAATATTAATTATCACTAAAATCATTATTGTTCCAAATATATAATTGTTTCTTTATAAATATTACCTTGTAAAAATTGTTGTGACAATAATTAAGCAATAGTGATTATATATTGTCAATAATTTGTTATGACAAAAATAAGATTTATATTGTCAACTTATATAATATTTAATTTCATTTCAGAAATACAAAAAGTTTTGTATAACAAATTATATTAACAAATAAAATCATTTTATAGTTTTATTCAACTTTAATAAGATCAGTAAAGATATTAGAATAATAAATAATGGAAAATTAATACAATTTCAAGAAAGTACAATTCCAGGAACAATCATTAAATTTATTACAATATTAGATTATTTTGATTATATTTGTCCAGGTCAGAATATTTCAAACATTGCAAATGCTAAACGAATGACAATAAATCAAGGGAGCGAGGTAAATTAAATATTTTCAGAATAAACTTGTTTCATATGTATCATGTTCATTTTTCATCAAGAAACGAAATTTCGGTTTCAAAAGATCGATAATCGAATATTTCACCTGTCACAAAGGATTCATTCTAAATTCAAATTCTAAAATAGATATTAAGGTACTGTATCAAAAACTAATCTTGGAAGAAGTTAGAAATTTATTTTTAGGGAAATACTCTGGTGCTAACAAAATTAAGTTTAAACGATCCTGTTATATTAAAAAGAAATCAACTTGTTGATACTATAATTAATTATGGTTTAGAAATTATCATTGGTTTTAATAAAGTTGAGGATAAATCTAATTGATATAATGGAAAGTATTTACTATTACTAAGATAATATTATATATTATATTATTAAATGTATCATGTTAGACACTTAAATTATTTAGGATTATGAATTAACTTATTATTTTTCCATATATTTACGCAGTAAGGTGTAGTATATGAAAGGGAAATGAAAGTTCAAACATTCCTTTCCACTATTTTATTAATGTTAGCCATAGTTTGTGTTTATGTTTGACTGGGTCAGTCATCCCTTTCCAATATTTAGCCATAGGTTGTGTTGTGCTCGACTCAATTTGACTCACTTTTAATATATATAAAGCCTTTCATTTTGTATTATATTTTAGTTGTAGTTCTGGTGTGAACGCGAGCGGTCGCACACCATATGTTTCACTTTTTGTATTTAATAAAACCTTTTATTTTAACTGTGTTTCGGTCAATATCTGGCCGCCGTTGCTGAAGACCCCGTGTGGACAATTCAGGCGGAAACAGGCCTAAGTTCGGTGTTGGAGAAACCGGAAATAGGAGGTAATATTTCGTGCAGAAGTGGGCGTATTTGGTGGTCATCCGGTCGGCCCAAATAGTGGCCTAAAGGGTTTAGCGGTTGTTCGGCTCCCAATTGCTCTCTCAACAATAAGGACTGGTTCCCTAACTTAACCAGGCCTTACATATATATTTTCGTAGTAACACCCAACCGCCCACCCTCCCACCACCCCCACGCTTTAGTGGTGTAAAGGAGGCCTCTGCAGAGAAGAACAGAATTCTACTACTATGCTAGAGATTCTTTGGATATTAACCGGGGGCTTAGAGAATTTCATGTCTTTCTAGATACCCATTCTTCAGATATTAACGAAGGGGAAAGAGAGGTTTTTATCTCTCTAGAAACCAATTCTTCAGATATTAACGGAGGGACAGAGGGACCTTTTGCTAGTAAAAGGAAAATGTTTCTTGGAGTATTAACGGGTAACATATTGCCTTATGTTAGTAATGGAGGAACAGGGAGGTTTGTGGCTCTCTATTCTTATTATAAATACTGGAGAGTACAACGATGCCATACAGATATTAACGGAGAGGACAGGGAGATTAATATCTCTCTAGAGACCTATTCTTCAGATATCAATGGAGGGGACAAGGAGGTCTTCTATTAGTGAAGGAAATATTTCTAGCCTTTTTGATAGTGATGATTGGTAGAGGGAGGAGTATATTTCTCTATAGATCTATTCTTCAAATATTAAAGGAGAGAATAAAAAAGTACTCAGGGAAAAATAACATCATATTCCATAGATATTTCTTTGAAATTCTAAAAATATAAGAAAAATCAATATTTTACGATTTTACTTATTTTTCGTAATAAATATCAAGGTTTTTTAAGATATAATATTAATTTTCGTGATATAGAAATAAAATAAATAATTAAAGTTGAATTCCAACTTATTTTGAGACAGTCCTAATGACTGACTGTCAAACATTTCTTCACTCTGGCTCAATCATACCTCAGTTGTGAATGTATTCACAACTGAGCCATAAACCACTTATAATGACCTCTATATTG
>JAQIXI010001712.1:0-12538 GCA_034700165.1 Galumnidae sp. Gr-Ori-00277 | reverse complement strand
TAGAACGCCGTTAATTTCTGCAGAGGCCCCCGTTACACCCCTTAGGCGTGGGGGGGGTGGGTGGGTGGGCGGGTGGGCGGGTGGGTTGGTGTAAAACGAAACTATATACTACACCTTATTGCATAAATGTAGTGAAAAATTAATTTCTAAGCTGATAATGCATCTATTATCCTATTATTCTTAGTATAAATTATTAACAAGGATATTGTTTATAAATCTATATTCACTCATATATTAAATTAATTATAATTAATGAAATGATTAGACTTTTGCACTAATTATTTATTAATGAGAAGTTCCTTTCAATACTATAAATTCCTAGTTATTTGATTTCCATTTATAAATATTACTTTTTTTTTAAATATCTATGACTACTAATTATAAATTATCACTTAAATATTTTCAAATTGTACATGGTTATATTTATACAAACTGAATATTTGAAAAGTTAATAGCATTAAATTATTAAGTAATCGAATTAATCCTTTAATTCTGTTCTAATAAAATAAAATATTTTATAGAAATTTGGTTAATATAAATTTAATACGATTTGGTTGAAAAATCGTTAGCAAGATGTTTTTAAAGAATATATATCCATATTTTTCAAAAACCTATAATTTTTAAAAAAATGATTTATTTGAAAATACTATAATCGCTAAAAAACAAAACACTTTAAGAGAACTTTAATAAAACATTACTTCAATTCTGAAAACATTAAAATTTTTCCAATTTCTAAGCATAAGCTGTTCCTAGAGCCTTTTTATCATCTCCTAGGTAACATACAGCCCTTGGAAACATCTAACTCCATCAATTTGACAAAGCATATCTTAAAAACAGCTTAGTCAATTTCAATTCTGTAAAAAGAATTTTAAATAAAAACTCTCCAGGTTTTTTGTATCTGCTAACAATTTTCAAAAGATATAGCAAGGTTAAAAAATAAAATGAAATCTATTATCAAAGTTTTTGTGTTTTTGTAAAACTATTTTCTTTTATTTGTTTCCTTCTGATGCTTTTTTTTAATTAAAAAGTGTCAAGCAACAGAATTGTTTTGATTAAAGTCCTTTATTAAAAAATAACCAATATTTTTCGGTTCTAGGTGGTCCACATTTTTTATAATGTTCTAGTTTGTTTTCTGTTCAAAATTTTAAAGCTTATTTAATTGTTGACCAATTTTAATGTTCTTATTTCCAAATGAGAGAATGTCCCCTCTTCTATAAAAACAAATCTAAATATTTAACCTGGGAATCTTTTGCCTCAAAATATCCAATATTTTGAAAAATATTCAAAATTTTCAGTTTATTTTTAAACCTTGCTATATTATCTTAAAATTGTTAGTGGATAACAAAACTGGGAGAAAACTCTTTTTACACAATTGAAATTGATACCTAGTCAAAGGGATGGAGTTATATGTTTCCATTGGGTGTATATCCCTGCGATGGACCAATTGAAGCGAGCAATAATTTATAGACCATAACTTATACTATTAACTTAACTTATACTTAACTTATATAATAAGTTATAGTCTATAACAATGGAAAACAAAACTTATTTTCGAATTGCTTTTAAATTTTATATTATTATAACATTTTTGAGAAAACATAGGATATTTACTTAGGAATTCCATATGAATTGTAATCCAAGGGAATTGTAAGTTAAAAGAAATGCAATTTCAAGTCATAAATAATGTTATTTTGTGACAAGATCAATTTTAAGAATAATATTTTCTTAGAGTCAACATTCTATTTGATGCTGGCTACTGATTAGTTTTGGAATTTTTCAATTATCATGTATAGTATTCGTTTTATTTGAATTTTGAGTTTTATTTTTATAGAAATAAGTCTTTCATATTCTTTACTTTAATGAATCAATGAATATTATACTAGCAATAAAATTTATTGTAATATATATATTGTCAAGTTCCGTCAACTCCTTTATTCACTGAACAAAATATTCCAAAACATATATTACTGTAAATTCATATCACAGACTAAGAGGAACCGAACAAATTATTTGTGAAAAATAGAATTATCTCGGTTAAATAAAATTTTATCATGCACAATTCCAAAAATGAAAAAACTTAAGTCAAATTCTAAATTTAACTTTTTTTTTTATTTCTTTTATTATTGTCTGCCTTTGAATAGAATATTCTTTTGTTCAAGATCATTCTTTATCAATTTGCATTATTGATTTTAACTTTTCCCTCAATTATTAACTAGATGAGATTCAGAAAAAAAAAATAATTTTTCAATGAATATGCAAATGAGTTGTATAAAAAGCAAAACTCTGTTTAAAGTATAATATTTAACCAAGAGCACTCAATAGTAACTAAGTACAATAGCAAATAGCTATTACTGTATTCCATTGGATTTCTCTAACAACAGATGTAATCCTTCAACAAAAGGCATTCAACCGTAAATTCCTTTAAGTTAAGTGTTGTTCAGTTATTTCATTGAAACTATTATTTTTGAGTTAATATTGATTTCCTTCCGGATATTATTTTCTTTTATATTTTGATATTCGATTTCTTATACTTTTTATTATAAGAGACTATACTTTCTTTCTTTAAAGGTTTATATTGTTCTTAAATTTGGTTTTATTGTTATTTACGGTTTTCACCTTTTTTTTGCACTAATTTTGGAATACCTTTAATTTGGGAATCGTGTCCGGTTAAATATTAATCAATTTAACCATGGTATTTTATTAGAATTCAATTTTTTTCCGATATTTATGAATGAAACTTACCGAAGTCATATTTTCATCGAAAAGGAATTCAAATAAAATAATTAATTTAATATTTATTTTGAATCAAAAATATTCGTATCTATAGTTACCCTTTTAATTTGAAAAGCGATTGCTGGGTGCTATTGATATATGAAAATTAACAATAATTTCGATACTAATTAATAATTAGTAATTAAAGTTTAAAAATAGTGTTTTTGTTAAAAAGTTTATACCTTTTATTTACTTTAGAATAGCAGTGAAGAGAATATACAGACAATGCATGTATTGACTGAAAACTATTTACTAAATATTAAATTTATTTAATAGTGAGCTTGGTAACATAAAATTTTTTTTTTTTGAAAGAAAACAGTGATTTAACATTGCTCAATCTTCAAAATTATAGATCACTATATTTTGTTGTCAAGAATTTATCAAGTCTTGCATGTTTATTATCATTTTTTTGAATAAGCAAGCACATTTCCATGGTAAATATGTTTCATAAATTTACTAAAATAAGTGTTTTTGTAACCATTATCATGATTAGTTAAATATAAATAAGCTGCTAACTTATTAGTATGTAAGTATGAATAAAATTCACCAAGAAACAATTTAATAAGATTTATTACATAAATTATATGATATGTATTATAAAAATTAAAAATTAAATGTTCATGTTTATATTTGCAACGATTGTGTCGCCATCTTTTATATGGCAATACAAATGACAGCACAAATGAACTAGATAACAAGAATTTTGAGTAAACTTCTATTTGATTTAAGTAAAAGTTACCAGGCAAAGAAAATAACGACACAATAGTAAACCATATGATAAGTGCAGAACTCTTCCAATGAGTTCTATATAATACATGTTATGATAAAACCTATTGTTTGAAATAATCTCAATATAAGTATTTTTTTGATTTATATCTGTTTTGGATTAAATTTAATACAATTATTATTGTATTTAGAATTAAGAAAACAATTGTTTTTCAGAGAATTATTGTTTCAGAAAAAGTAAATCTTGAAATATGATAAGAATTGTAAATAACTAAAAAGTAATCTTGATAATTTATTGATTTATACAATTATAAATATATAAAATAAAAGTTATTTCAATTTTATTCACTTTTTGTGTCATTTAATAGAAATTTAATCAAAAATGAGAATTTACTTAATTATTTTGCTCTTGCTCATAATAAATTTATTCGTTGAATTATCGTCTGGAGCTATACGAAGAACCAAACCTAAATTGAACCCAAGAAAACCAAGATTATCACAGAGGAGGAAGACTTTTAGTGGCAAAGGAATCAGTGTAGTGAAAGATAACCATGGGCGTGTAATATCGTTGCAATCTGAAATTACACCAAGAGATTTGCGAACAGGAGAACCTACTTCTAAGAATCAAAAAATGGCAAGGTCGGTTAGACAAGCTGGTGGCAATTACAATAAGGACGATGCGGGACATTTTCGTGGGAATGTGCTTGGTGGTAAAATGATACCGGAGAATTTGTTTCCACAAAATAGAGGTATAAACAGAGGAATGTATAGAAGGGAAGTCGAAAATCATATAAAATCGTATCTGGAAAAAGGTGGAACTCGAAGTGTGGGTTTTAAGATAACCGAGGTCAGATACCAAGGTAATAGTAAACGTCCCACAGGTTTTAAATGTGAAGTAGAATTTAAAGTTAATAATAAAAGATTATTAAACCTTAAGGACATTCCACAAACAGGTAAAAAGAGGGTCAATTCAAATCCTCATCGTGTTTATATTCCAAATCCTAGGTAAATTTCTTAATTAATTTCAACAAGATAATCTTTTCGAATTATTTTATTTAATATATTTTTATTGATTTATTATAAGAAAATATTTTCTATAATTTATTATATTTTGTTTATTATTTACTTAAATGTGTTAATCAATAAACAAATGAATTAATTCAATAAATACAAAGTAAAATTACCATGGTGACTTTTTTACAAAAGGTGACTTTATTTAAGAATATTAACATATTTGAACTAAGCATTAAAAAATAGCATGATGAAACTCTTTAAGTTTAAAAATATTTTCAAAGTGTTCTCAACATTATTCTGTACTTTTGGCCTAAGTTTCCATTCAATACAATTGTTTAAAGAATTTGTGCAAGGTGAAACTATTGTCAATATTGAAGTTACCCAACCATTAAACACAAGTATTCCTGGAATTACTATTTGTTACCCGAATATGATATCAATTAAAAAACTGTCAAAACTAAATGATATTTATGGGGAATATTATATTAAATACCAAGATGAGTTATCTAACTACTTAAAAAATTCATCTAGCAATCAAACTGAACTAATTCAAATATATGAGCAAGCAATTATCCATTTGTTTAGTCAAATCGATAATCGAAGCATTGATTTATATGAAATTTTTGAAAACTTTACCATTGATTACAAGAATAGTTTTGGAAATTATTTAATAACTTTAATGATTGACCAAAACATTATCTATAGTGGAAATGAGATGAACCACTTGCAAGAAAAGTTCCTTGGTCATCCAATTGAATCTATAAGAATTCGAATGGAAAGTATAGACAAATATATACATATGAAATGTTTTACTTTCTTCAGTGCTCTTGATCAAAAATGGCGGAATTATAAATTGATTTGGAAAAATATAAAAATTCAAATTTTATATGATTTAGAAGATATTCCTTATGATAAGAATAACCAAGTTTATATGGCATTACACTCACCTAACACAATGCTTTATGTATCAATTGGCCTTGTTAAATTTTTGACAATTGGTAAAGGGTACGTGCTCACTTTTGATGCTCTCTCAACCGACCTTTTACCAAGTGGATATGACACAGATTGTTTCAATTATGACCTAGATTACAAGTATAATAATTTTAATATGAGATCTGATTGTATTTTTTGGTGTATACATAAACAACATAATGAGCAATGTCATTTTGATGGCTTTGTGCCATCTAGGCTATTATTACGGAGGGAAGCATATTACCTTGCTAAAAATAAGGTCTTAACTAAATGTTTGAATTATTTTAATGAAACTAAAAGGATAAGTATTCTTAGACATTGCACTAAACAGTGTAAGAAAGACTGTTCTTTCTCTTATTATGATGTGGCAGATTTCCTTGATGATAAAGATACTGACAAAGGTAATTTAAAAGTTAGTATCGAGCACAATAGTTTGCCTGACATCTTGATTGTTTATGTACCGAAAATTACCTTTTTGTCAATGGTTTGTAATTTTGGTGGTCTATTAGGAATGTGGCTAGGTATATCTATATTGGTTATTATTGAAGATACTAGCAAGTTAATAAATTATTTCATAAATGTTAAGTTAATAAATAACTTTATTTTTAAGCCTAATATTAATTGTTTAATTCAATTTAAAATTAAGCATGGTTGTTTTAAGAAATTAAAGCCAATGTTCAATACACAAAATTAACATAGACTATTTTTAACTTAAAAATTTTAACCTAGTAATATTTCTGATTCATTTAAAATATCCATAAACATTTTTTCAATTTTTCTAATCTTATAGAAACTATTTTTGATAAACTTATCAGATTTAATCTAGGTTAAATGTTTTCCACCATAAAATTAAAGATTTTATTTGTTTAATATTAATATTATTCAGCTTTTAATATAAATAATATTTTATGCTAGATAAACTATATATTCTTGGTAGTTGTCATAGAAACTCATATTGAAAAACAAATAACCTGAAGAACACTTAATTTTATTAGATATCCAAGGTAAATTATATCATTTTTATATACCTAAGCAACATATTAAAGTTTTATTATATTTCAATATTTATCTTTAATATTATCAAAGTAATCTATGTCATTTATTTGATTAAAGTAGTTATGGTAACAAATATTGTTTAACAAGTGAAAAAAATTCTAATAAATCATCTAGTACAATTTAACACAACAGTAAATTCTATTCTGTTATTAATATTAAAAATGAATATTAAATTAAATCATGTAAATAAAATTATCAAGATTGTTTCTTGTTTAATTTGTATAATTGGTCTTGTTTATCATTCGTTCCAATTATTCCACGAATATTGGCAAGGTAAAACTATTGTTCGTATTGAAGTTAGCAAGAGTATTGTTGAGAAGCCTCCAACATTTACAGTTTGTTATCCATATGTGTTATCATTTAAAAAGATAGCAAGGTACAATGAAAACTATTCTAGATTATACAATGATTATCTAGATACTTTGAAAAATAAGAATTACCTAGATATACAAACAAAATTAAGAGATATTTATGAGAAAATGTTTGATGACGTCATCGAAAAAGTAAATCAGAATAAAATAGATCTGAGTTTGGTTTTAGAAAATTTCACCTTGGATAATATAATTGATACTGGTGAAAGTTCAGTAGCAGTTCTAATTAATGATAGACCCAATAATGAAAGTGTTCTTGCATTTAACCAAGTTAAATATTATGGTAAACCTATCGAGAACTATGCCATTTGGAAACGATACAATGACTTAGCATGGAGAAATGGCAAATGTTTTACCTTCTTTAGTGATATACAAGATAAATGGCGACAATTTAGCAAGATCATTGATTTTATTGTTATTAAAGTCAATTACGATTTGAAGGCCATTCCATTTAACATTTATAATAAAGTCTATTTGACCCTACACTCACCCAACACAATTCCTGAAATTCATAGTATGGGTAGTTTTCCTCTTGATATAACAAAATGTTACACGGTTAAATTTACTGGCTTAACAACAGAACTCTTGGATCATCGATATGACACAAATTGCTATCAATATAAGCTTGACTATGAACATGATAATTTCAACATGAGATCAGATTGTTTAGCTTGGTGCTACCAAGATAAAATCAATAAAATTTGTAATTCAAGTGTTTATGTTTATTCTTCGTATTTACTCCGGAAATCATTAATTCACCATGTTCAAAATAAAACCCTTGGCAACTGCTTATTGCAAAATCATGACTTACAATTGAAAATTCGATTATCTTGCCACAAACAATGCAGAAGAGATTGCAAGTTTATCTATTATTCATTGGATTTAAAAGAAGTGACCGAGTATAAAAATTCTAGCCTAGTTGAAATTTGGATTAGCCCTGCTAATTTTCCAAATATTATTATAAAACATTTGCCCGAAATAACCATTTTATCTGTCGTTTGTAACTTTGGAGGACTACTTGGTATGTGGCTGGGGCTTTCAATCTTGGTATTATTCAGGAACATTCATAAACTTATTTTATATTTATTTAAAAATAATAAAATAATTTATAATTTTATTGATAAACAATTAAATGTTTTTGTTTTACCCGGAAAACAAAATAAGAACATTAGCCAGTATGATTTTATATCTAGTTCAAAATTTAATATCATAAAAAATAAGCAAAACTTAATATTATCAAGGTGATAATTTTAAATTTTCATAAATAATTGTAAATATTATTTTTAAAAACTATTAATTAAATTCAATTTTTGTAAAAATTTCTTTTATTTGAATTAATATTATTAAAAGATTTTGAAAAATATCATTAAAAAGATTAAAAAATTAATAATACCAAGGTAAGATTCAGTCGATTCTACTGACCATTTCTTTAAATGTATTGTTAATCATAAAAACATTAATTATTTTTGTGATTTTAAACTTGTTTTTAATATTATTATTAAAATAATTAATTATTATTTTACTAAAATTATAATTAAATAAAAATTAAATCGAATTCTAAATAAAATACTTTAGACTTCACAACAAATTAATATTTTGAATTCAGCGCCAAATCTTTGAAGTTTATGCAAAACAAAGAACCCATTAACTGATATTAAGGCAAAGCCTGCAGTTAATAGGTTTATGGGTTACACAGAAATAGCGTTTATTTCGAAAAAGTTTTGTTTATGTTTTCATTCAATTGTTTGAGAATTAAAGTCAATTAAATTTGGTTTAAATCGAATTTCTATTCAATACTTTTAATACGTTTTAAACTCTTTTAGAGATAAATATATTTTCATTGAATTCATTTGAAAATTAGAATAAAAAGCAAATAATTAATTGAATTTTATTTCATTTTCTTTAAGACATTTTAATTTCATTTTCATCTGATCTTCAATTGATAACAAAAATGACCACAACTTATATAAAGAGATCCAATGAATGTATAGACGAAGAAATGATTACCGAAAGCAAACGACTGAAGACTTTAGAAAAGTTGAAGAAATTTTATGACGAAATTCAGCCTAAAATTGAAAACTCTTTAGATTTATCACAAAAACAAGAGTTAAATGAATTGAAAAACGAATACAAAGAAGTGGTGAAAGAATTGACAATTTCTAAGAGGAGTTCCTTTGAAGTGAGATTTGGGGACGACTTGTGTGCAGACATTTTGAGTTATCTCTCATTTGAGGATAAGTTTCGGTTTGAATGTGTGTCCCATCAGTGGAAGAGAACTGTCTTCGAAAGAGTCAAACGATTAGTGATTTGTCCCACAAATCAATTCAAGAAAATCTTTTCACTTAATTTTGAGACAAAACTCAAAGTTTTGGAAACAATTCTACAGAAGTTTCCGAATATCACTAAATGTGATGTCTTTGGATTAGATAATCAAATGGCGGACACTATTATGAAGTGTTGCAGACAATTGTCTTCAACCGATAACTCATACTTTGGTTTAAATAAAAGAAAGTCTCAGAAATTTATCAAATTATTTGCGCCACAAATCCAGTCATTGAAGTGCTATAATTACCACAAATTATTGCGAATTAATAAAAGGAATTTCCATTTTTATGTCAATTTCTGTAATTTTGTGGTGAATTTTCATCCGTTCCAACAGTTGCGAGAACTGGACATTTCTAGCCTTGATCAAATGAACACTAAATTCATTTTTAAAGGTTCACAAACAAATGGATTCCCTTTAAAATTGTTGACTCATTTGAAAGTCAAATGTTATGAAACGGAAAAGGAATGTATTTTCAAAATACTTGAAAGCAATGGAAACCTGCAAAACGTCGATATAATCTTCAATGAATGCCATTTCAAAACAGTGGAGAGTATTGTCGAACAGCTCTCAGAGATGTCTGGACTCAAACGACTGACCATTGATTTGAGATCGTCTGAGATTTCGGTTCTTTTGTTTAGTAATTTAGAGAAATTGGGTTTTAATAACAAAATGATTGAAAAGTTGGTCCTCTCCTGTGATTCCTGTAATGTTTTCGGCCGTCTTTTCATATACTCATCGCTCAGAATAATAAATTTCTTCCGAAATCTGAAACACTTAAAGATATCAGACAATAGTCTCTGCAAAGTATCTGAAGATATTAATGAATGTCTCAGTTGTGAACTCTTCAAGTATTGTAAAAGTCTTCGCTTTTTAGAGTTAAACTCAATGTCATTGAGTGACCGCTTCTTCAAAGATATGGACAAATATTTACCGAATTTGAGTAATATTTCATTGAATTTTGATATTAGACTAAGAATTTGTGAAATAAATCTAAAAAAGTGTCCGAATATCACGAAATGTGATGTCTTTGGATTAGTTATCGAATCCTTTACAGACTATCTTATGTTCGGCACTTATAAAACTGGCGGACATACCATTGAATTTAGTTCTTATGGCATAAAAATGACAAATATTTCGCCAAATAATAAGGAAATGGAATTTAAATATCATATTATTATTCCTTTCGCTGATATTCAAGAGATTATGTATTGTTTGGACGAAAAGCTATTATTTATTAAACCGTCGATAGAATCCAATATTAAAATCAAAGAGCCGTTAGGTTTGGGAAACGACTCTTATAATGGATTAAAGTTTGACATCAATTCTGACGGTATGTATGAACTAATAGTTTGATACTTAAAGTTGTCTTTAATTTTAATTCTAGAATTGAGTGAACGCTATATTGAAATCAAATTAAAGGAAAATAATAGCGAAAGGTTTTGTAAATTTTTGAAGAATTGGGCGGACAATAAAAATAAGGAAATGACTTATTCTCCGATTGATATGAATAAAGCGTTAAATTTGTTCCAAAGAAGTACTTCCAGAGCACTGAATCTGATTAATGGTTAAACTAAAGAAATGTTGAATTTTTGTTTATTTGTGTTATTTTTGTATTTAATGTTTAATTTAAAATAAAACACAAAAGTATTGAAATGTTGTTTCTCTTTGAGATCTATAAAAGTGTTTCTATACTTTTATTTGTTTTAATTTTATTTAATTATAATTTGATTTAAATTTTAAATCTTGTTTTATATGTGAACTGAAATTTTAAATAATGTTTTAAGTGTTTTGTGTTTGTCTGCCATCTATTGATTGCTTTCATAACACAAAACATATGTTTTTTGTTTTCATTGATTTTTGATTCATATTTTGAGTGATTTCTTGTCTTTAATTTGATTCTAACCGAAGATGTCTTCACTAAAACTGATCCATAAGTCTAAGCAAAGACTTCATCGGAAGAGACATAAAGTAATCCATTAATTATTTGAATAATTATTTGAAAAATTAATTTTGTTTTCAATTGATTTAAAGCCCGAAAACCGAAAACATTTGGGATTTTTGTAACACAAAAAGGATTACAAAAAGAGTGAAGTATTGAAGTATTGATTCATTTAATACTCTTTTATTTAATTTATATATTTTTTTGTCTTCTTTTCATTGCTTAAAGTGATTACCAGAAGAAACAAAACGCTTATAAACTGTTCCGGAAAAAGGTTTTGGATAAAAGTCGGTCAGAGTTTGACTTTCATACGATTGGATCACAACTTAAAGACGGCGTTCACTACCACTTCAGAGATGACGACAAAGAACTGATCAAAGATTAGATTAAAGTAATGCAAACTCAAGACATTAATTATGTCCGACAGAAACCAATGATTGAAATGAAGAAAAACCGGAAAAAAAGGACAACAAAACTGAAGTTAGTGTCCGTTCACTACTTTTTTAAATTTTAAAATAAAGTTTTGATTTTTTTATTTCTTAAAAAATAGTATTTTATGTCTTAAGTATCTGTTTTTGTTTGTATTTAGTATTGAATTTAGTGTTTTGAGTATCTGATCCTCACATTAGTTAAGTATCAAATAAATTGTCAGATATTGGAATCGAACTCTGGTCGTAGCGCTCGCCAAAAGGCTGCCATAAACCCCTAAACCACTAGACCAGAGACATTCTTCACAAAAGTTGATGGTTGAAACTTCTACTCTTACTTTTGTTAGGTTTAGACATCTCTGAAATTAAATTTTCTTCACATCCCTGAGAGATAAGACTGCGATTGAATCATAAGAAAAGTTAAAATGGTTTCAAACTTTAGTTTTATTTGACTTAAAATTTATTTTTAAATTTAAAACAAATATTTGATTAAAAGGAAGACTAAAATCTTTTAAAATCTAATTTATCGCTCATTTCTATAATTACAATAAATTCGATAATTACAGTCCACAACCTGTCCGGTGAAGTACCGATCGGGTGAACTAACCGATCAGGTGAAATAAATCTCAAAACCAAAACCCACTGCCATAGACCTTAATGTTAAATTTAAACCTATTGGGTGAACAACCGTTCTTGTGAACAAACCATTGCCATAGAAACTAATGTTAAAAACAGTCCTATCGGGTGAAGTAGTTTTTTAGCAAAATGTTATTTTAAGTTAAAAACTGTAAGACTTCACATAACATAAAAACAAATGAAAAAATTATTTTTTTAACCAAAATGTCGTCAAATAAGAGAAAAACATCTCAATTAGTGACAAAATTGAAATAATCGATAAAATCAAAAGTGGTGTTAAAAGAGATGTAATCTTAAG